>SNQJ01S0177701.1:20334-33057 GCA_010110895.2 Picea sitchensis
TGGATGAACTTCATGGGATTCTTATAGCATATGAAATGAGAACCGGGAAAGAAAATTCATCAAAAAGGGAATCAACCTTCAAAGCATCAAAAGAAAAAAGGAACCATAAGCATGTGCCAAATTAAAATCACTAAGATATATCAAATGAATAAGAGGCCAACTTTATAAGACAACTCAAGAAAGGGTCTGGAAAATACAAAGGGAAGCTACCTTTCAAATGCTTCAACTATGGAAAAATTGGACACTTCGCTAAAAAATGTCCCTATCCCAAACAAGATGATAATGATGAAGAAGAAGACTACAATCAGAAAGATTATAAAAAGGGAAAAACCAAAAACAACAAGAAGAAGACCTTTTACACCAAATAGGACAAGAGTTCATCTGAAGAAAGTGAAGATGAAGAGTTAGGACATCTATTTATGGGTATAGAAACCTAAGATAATATTTCTAAAAATACTTTTGAGATTGAAGAAAAATCTGAGGATGAAGGAGAATTAGACCTAAAATCAGAACTAATCAGTGCTTTGGATGAAATTAGGAAGCATAAAAATTAAAAAACAAGTTACTAAGGGGACAATTGCTAGAATTTGAAAAATCACAACAATTAATAGAAAAAGAAGTTTAAAAAACCATCAAAGAATTAGAGCAAATCATCATTTACCTAAAGAATCAACTTTGATAAGCCAAGAGAAACAAGCAAGTATTGATTAAACAACTCAACAAAAAACAACAAGATTGTAAGAATCCAGAGACAATAATTGTTCAACTAAATAGGGAACTTGAGAAAGGAAACAACCAATCAAGATTTGAGAACAATTCAAAAATCTTGAATGACATTCTTAATAGTCAAAGATCACCAAACGATAAGACTTGACTGGGATATGATCAAGATTCAACCTCTACAAAACAGAAGACTGACAAACAACCAATCAGTTATGTAGGTGCTCTTAGAAGTCATTTAAAAAGGAAGATAACAAGGGGAAGATGGTACCATTAAAGAGTGTTCCTAATAAACATAAATCAACACCCCTACTTCTATGGGGAAAAATCCCCCTAATCCAGGTCTAGCGACTAGGCAGAGCCTTGACACCTTAAAAGACTGAAAAGCTTATATTCTACCCAAATCCAACAAGACCTAATGATAATCAAGGGAAGAGAGAGAAGATCGAAATGTGTACCTTAAATTCTTCCGGCTGTTGTCGATCCCTTCCTGTTGTCGTCTGTTCCAATATTGCAGGCCTCCTCCCAAAGCCGACTTGAAAGAAATTTACAGAACAAACTATGAAAACATATGCATAAATATAAATATCATATAAAAGTATATATGTTCATGAAAATCATTTATAAATGTGAACATAAAGAAATAAATATTTGGGACAAGAAGTTTCTCTTTTATTAATAACAAAATTAAAAGTTACAACTTGAATCTTGCTGGCGCCACTCCACGAACCTCGCCCGGGTTCCTCTACTTTGAATCCAAGTGCATTATTCCCAATATCCTATCCTCACAACCAACATGCCAATATAGGGGAAAGGGATGGATTGTATAAGGAGGATGGATGGAAGGGAATGCTAAGGATGAAACTTAGAGCATGATGCAAAAAGGCTTGGAATACAAGGGAGAAATTTTGGTAGAGTTCACTTGCCTCTTCTTTCATATATCCAAATGACCTCCCTAGGGCCCTTTTAATATGGAGAAATGATGGTTATTCGGTTTTCAGAAGGGCTACAAGAGGTAAAATGGTTGTGCAAACTAAAATAGCCCATAAACTCCGCCGTAAAGTGAAAAATTTATATGTTTTTGCAATTTTTTAGAGTACACACGGTCTTTCAGGTATGCAGTTAGTGTATGTACGTAGGATTTTAGGTATGCAGCTAGCATATGTACACACTCTGCATATGTATCAGGGTTCATACACCATACAATTTTTATTTTTTTTGTGAGGAACTCCAACAAAAATGTTTGGTATATGTGTGAATGAGTAGGCCAACATCAGAAATGCATAGTAGTGGCATTTTGAGTTATAAAAGATGCCCCATAATGTGTGAGGTCAGAAGAGAAAATAATGGCCAAAATACATTAAGACATATTTAATAAAGTGGGAAGGCACTAGATTTGATTCAACTCAAGTGAGTATCCATGAGCGCATAATCTGCAATAAAATAATAATCACCGAGGTGGGCATATCCATGCTCAGGAAAAACTAAGCATGGATGCCAATAAAGTACATTGTAGATCCATTTCATATATAATAATCATGGCTACTTGACCAATGTGTATGACAATATAAAGTGTAGCCACGAATAATACACAACAGATTTACATCTCAACATCATCGGAAGATGTACAATGTTATATGAATCTTCAGGAGGCATTAATTCTTGTGGCTAGATATGATCACTTCCTAAGGCCATACTAGATTCCAATGCTTGCATCACAAATTGAAGGTCAAGAGACTGATCATAGAATGACCGACTCAGGTTGCAAGACTTCCCCTTGGACAAGAGCACGAAACATGAAAATACTCAGGAATCATGTTATTGACATAAGTCTGTGGCCCAGGAGGCCCCATAAACTCTCCATATGTTTGGAAGATTAACCAAACGGAGGAGGACACAACTCTATGTAACAAGAACAACTTCCTAAGGCCATACTAGATCCCAATGCTTGAAGAACAAACTGAAGGGAGATTTGGGAAATGGAGCGGAGCTGTAAGGGAAGTTGTAGCAATGAGGATCCTGACGTAACCATAAAAAAACTGTGAAGTTACCTTCTTGTTTATTATGGTTTATTTATTTATTTTTAATGTGCTAGCTAGGATAGTTTTCACACTTTTTCCTTTTTTCTTTTCTTTTCTTTCCTTTTTTTTTAAAGCATGAGAAGAACGAAGATTATCCGATTGGGACTTTCTTTCTTTTCTTGTATTTCCTGTGGCTAGAGATGGTCACTTCATAACTCGAGAAATAGATTCAAGATATTCAAAACTCAGGTAGGAGTATAATAGGAGTATAAGACTCACTACTTCAAGTTATTCGACAAGCCGTAATGGAAACACTGGAGGACCTCGATCATTAGGCACCGAACTGCATTGATTCCGAATGTGAACTTGACATAAATCTCAGGATGGCCGACTCATGAAGGTCAAGAGACTGATCATAGAATGACTGACTCAGGTTGCAAGACTTCCCCTTGGACAAGAGCATGAAACATGAAAATATTCAGGAATCATGTTATTGACATAAGTTTGTGGCACAAGAGGCACCACAAACTCTCCATATGTTTGGAAGATTAACCAAATGGAGGAGGACACAACTCTATGCAATGAGAACAAATTCCTAAGGCCATACTAGATCCCAATGCTTGCAAAACAAACTGAAGGATGTGCTTTGTCCAAGGGTGACTAGATTACTGCCAACAAAAGAGAATGTTTCCCCATCCCCTCTTTTTGGAATATTTGATTTTTTTGCCTTTTTTGCGTATTTAATGAGCTTGAAAAAGAATAAAAGAATGATACGTTACAAAGGAGGAATGTGTTTCACGTGCAAGAAAACTGGTTCCAAGCGCATGGAACATACTAATGCTCAGTGCAAGGAGACATGTGCAGGATAAAGACACTTGGGAAAATTCCTCCATAGGTCAAGGTGTCATATCACAAAGGAAAAAATGCTACAAGGATTGTATCTAAGGAATGCTCTAAAGGTTCAGTAATAGAAAAATGGAGCCAACATTAGGCCAAAGATGCAAGAATGATACATGTGATGCGATTACAGAATGACACAACAAGACTTCTTCATTGTAAAGTTTTACAAGCCCAGAGAAGGTAAGCTCAATGGTTTTTCAATTTTAGAGAGTCTGAAAAACACTAAAAGAAGACTCCAAAGTGTTCTTTTTTGTACAATTAGATCCCCAAGCCCGAAAAAGTATAAAACAATACTTGGGAATACTCTCTTAGTAAGATGAATCTCCCAAGGTGCACCGTTTTCATAAGTTGAGTCTCCGAGGTCTGAAAAAGGTTTAAACTTATATCGCAGAACTATAGTTCCTTTTTTTCGTAAATTTAGTTCCACAGGCACAAAAAAGGGATAAACTAATACTTGTGAAAACTCGCCCAGTGGGATGTATCCCCTGAGGTATTCCTTTTTCCTAGTTAATCTATTGGCTGGAAAAAGGGTTAAACTTATGCCAAATAGATGTTCTTTCTGGACCAATTAATGAGTGTGAAAGAAACAAGGTCACTCAACGATATTTTCCTGTTAAGGGAGTCTGAAAATGGATTAAAGAAGACTTCAGGGGTGTCCTTTTTTGTAAATAATCTCCAAGGCCTAAAAAAGAGATAAACCAAAACCAAGGAGAATGGCCCTTTTGCGTCACTTTAGTTCGTCGGGCCTGAAAAAGGGGTAAACTTATAGCTAAAAAAATTCTCCTAGTGAACCGTAGCTCCTAGGGCATACCTTTTTTGTCAATTAGCCATCCAGACCAAAAAAGGGGTAAAATATCGTCGGACAGATGTGCCTTCAAATTTCAGTTTGACGAGCATGAAGGGAAACAAGATCGATTGTAAATATTTTCAATTTTAGGGAGTCTGAAAAGAGCTTAAAGGAGACTCCAAGGGGGCTCCTTTTCGTATGTAATCTATGCAAGGATGAAAAGGATAAATACTCTCTTTCTAGATGTCACTTTCATAGTTTAAATGAGCTTGAAAGGAAACAAACCATGATCTAGGGGATTCCCAAGGGTTGAAGCCAGAAAAATCATTTGAGAAGAGAAATGAGGCTGAAAACCGAGTCATGATGGGGCTAAGAAGGACTCCCGAGCCTACATGAAACTCACATCATGGACACCGAAATGCAACACAAGGATCTACCTAGGGAATCCATGCAGGGAAAGTCTCTACCACCTAATTACGACACTTCTAAAGCAACATAGTGTTAATATTATGGTAGATTCAGGAGGTATGATCCTCTATTGTGACCTATGACGAGATTAGAATACTCCGGAAGGAAGCAAAGAAGTTAAGGAAACCCTAGACAAGTTGTCGGCTGGATAAATATATTTATTATGAATTTATTAATACCGAGAAGGAGAAGTTGACCCCAGTTAGCCTGCCCAGTTCACTATAAATATAGGGTGCAAATTCTCATTTTCATTATCTAAGCAGTTGCAGAGAGAGCTAGTTTCTGCGCAGGCAGTTGCAGGCAACAGTAGTTTGGTGCGCAAGTTTTCTGGGAGAGCTAGGAAAGGGGAGTGCTAGCTTTCTGGGTGGGATTATCTGATCAACTTAGTTTCTATTCTTTCTTGGAGCATTAGCCTCTCTTGGCTATTATATTACTACTAGTATTCTCTTCTCTGTCAAGGTCAAGGTGCTCGGAGGGTGGCTTAGGCCTATGGTTGGGTGATGAGGGTATCATCAATGGTAAAATGAGCACATTATTCTATATTCTAACAAGTTATGGGCCCACACCTCCTTCATTCAGCCTAAAAACTGGAAGGAAGAAAAGCTGCTAGGATATTGAGCTCGTTGAGGAACAACCACTAGGGTTACTAGTAGGAGCAGCTTCCAAAACACTGCAGCTAGGGTTACTAGCAGAAGTAGTTGCAGAAACCCTAACCTTCTTGTTGAAGCACCTTGAATGAAGGGATTAACCTAATTTCTGGATAGAAAAGTGTGCCCTCCCCTAAGGATCAATTTGACATCATCAGTGCACCTTTTCAGTGGCTGGATCTCCCGGAAAGTGAAACCCTAGTTTCACAGAAGTACGAGAGTACCAGAGGTACCAAAAATCCAGAAGCACCAGTCCAAAAATATGCAAATCAAGTTTGGAAGGGTAAAAGTTGGATTTTCTCAGATCCAATCACACCAGGCTACTCGCCTCAACCAAGCACATCTCCTGGCACTCTCAGAATGCCAAGACACGAAGTTTGATTTTATGGTCAAATCTAGGGTTTGACCAAGTCAAAGTAGCCATGACCTATTCTATGGAGTCAAAGAACAAGTTAGATGGAGCCTCTAACTTCAGAGCATGGAATAAAGGGATTGACCTCATCCTTGCCAAGAAAAAAGTGTTGGATATCATGAAAGGAAATATCGTGAAGCCAGAGTTTGAAGAAGGAAAAGAGAAGAAACAACAGAACGTTGCAGCTATGGAGAAGTTCAAAGACGTTGACATCAATTCCATGAGTATCATAGTGGAGTCTATAAAATACCACTTGATACCCTACATCTCCCATCTTGACTCATTGAAGAAGATGTACAATGCCCTAACAAATCTCGCCTCAATCAGAAACATTGGACAAGTGATGAGTCTGAAGAATGAGCTCCGTGACACAAAGATGAATAATGACGACAACATAACCTCATACTTTGTGAGGATCTCTCAGCTAAGAGATCAACTACAAGCTATTGGAGAGATCATTTCAGAGAAGGAATTGGTGAACATAGTACTCAATGGTCTTCCCAAGACGTGGAATGCATTTGCCGCAAGCATGACCACAAGAAAGGAGTACTCGACATTTGAAGAAGTTTGGACTTTCTATGATCAAGAAGAATAAAGGATTAGTGAAAAAGAGAAACCTCAAAAGAAGTATGATGATCAAGCCTTCAAAACAAGATTCAAGAACTTCAGGAACAAAAGAAGGTTTGGTTCAAAGAAGAAGCCAAAACAAGAGGAAGATATCTCAGAAATACAATTCTTCAACTGTCAAAAGTATGGTCACTACAAGAGTCATTGTCCTGCACTAAAAAAAAAAGAAAAAAAAGAAAAGAGACACATGAAGCATCAGTTGCCAAAGAAAAGGAATCTACAAAGAAGACTAAACAGGACGGAAGAGACTTCTTCTTCTAAAAAGGTAACAATACTCTTCTTATTTCCTGTACATATCTTGTTTGCATCGTCTCTATACATATCTTGTATATCTATCTCTTGGAAGATAATGTGTTCCAAGAAGAACTATATCTATGGAAGAAAAACAAGATAAGGTTTGTTGTACAAGAAATGATATCATGTGAAAGCCATTACAAGAGAAGCCGAAATCAAAATCAATCTTGAAGAAACCTAGAAGATAACAAGGATGCAGATGGAAGCGTGGACTCTATCAGACAAAGGGAGCCAATTATGTATTGCATAAGACAACAAGGATGCAGATGGAAGCATGGACTCTATTAGACGGAGGGAGCCGATTATATGCACTCATACATGAAGTAAGGATTAGGAGGGAGCTAATCCTATGATCCATTGAAGATGATGAAGTATACATCCACAATAGCAGCTATGAAAGACAGTACGTATTCAAAAGAAAAGCCTGGTTGTCCATTCAAATCCGTGATCCTATGATGAAAGAAAGAAGTGGAATATTTAGTACATGGAATCTACAAGAAACTTCATGGACCCAAGATCCAAAGAAAAACATGAGAAAGAACATGAAGATTCCAAGAAAGAAGAGAAGCCTGAACAACCAATCACTATATCAAGAATCACAAGATTACCAGTGTGATATGAAAGAAATCAAGCAAAACTAAAATCCGTGATGAAGAACAATGTATGGAAGACTTATGAATGAAAGCATTAAAAGATCCAGAACTAGAGGTTCTCCCAGATGGATGGAGAAGACTACGTTGATTGCTCATTCCAATAAACCTCTACATGAGTCATTATATCATCTATGGGTTGGAGTTCTACATCAAGATGAATGCAAAGACTGTTCTCCAGAGAAATTGAATAAAGAACGTATGAAGAGAAACCTCAAGACCTTGAGGCATACCAGGAAGAGATCCTTGTATATAGATGAAAGAAAAACTTGATGAAGAACCTCCAATGCACAACAGAAGCATGGTGAAGAATCTCTATAACAGAGATATTGTTACTCAGTAGAGAAGATCTCATGATGACAGAAGAAGTGCCACATGTTCCACTTTTCCAACTTCGATATACTCTATTGTTCAATTCTACATGAATCCTTGACAGTGTTCCAGACCAAAGTACATTTGAAATCAAGCATTACATTATCCATGATGAAGTTCAGAAAGGAGAAAATGGTTTTCCAATACATAACTCCACAGATGAGCAGATAAGCAGGCACTTTGGTAAAGCTTCTATCCAAGATGAAAGAGTTTCCATACTCAAGCTAGAGCTCATGGAAACTTATTGGAAAAGAAATAAATGACTCCCAGGTTGGGAGGGAGCACTAAAAATATTATTGAAAACATTCATAGTTCATCTTGGACAGATGCTTTCCTATTCGGAAAGTGGATTGTGATTTTTGACGGACAATGACTTCTCATTGTGGTTAACATGAGAAGTAGTCTGATTGCTTATGTATCATAGACAACGACTTCCCATTGTGGTTAACATGGGGAGTGGTCTAGGGTAGTCTCTCTTCTTGAGGGTTACTCAGAAGACTAGCCCACCTCGCCGGACAATGATTTCTCATTGTGGTTAACATGAGGAATGGTCCGTTTTGGAGGTTGATATAGGATAGTCTTTTCCTCTTGTGGTTAACAGAAGAAATGGTCTGGACAGACATTCCTTAGGGAAGACATTCTATCCAGGGTGCACCTTGTTTGGTGTGGGAAGAATGGCCCAGGGTGGGGAATGGTCTAGGTTCAACAATCAGGGACAAAAATTCCTTAGGGAAGACATGCTCTCTAGGGTGTACTTTGATTAGTGTAGGAAGAATGCCCCAGGGTGGGGAATGGTCCAGAACAAACATTTCTTAGGGTTGAACATTCTATCTAGGGTGCACTTTGTTTGGTGTAGGAAGAATGGCCCAAGGTGGGGAATGGTTCAGAAAAAGATATTCCTTAGGGTTTATACATTCTATCCAGGGTGCACCTTGTTTGGTGTAGGAAGAATGGTCCAGGGTGAGGAATAGTCCAGGTTCAGAAATAAAAAAAAAATCATTCTATCTTGTTTGAGAAGAATAGGGCAGATAGCCCATTGTTGATGTTCTATGCCGAGGGTAGATATTCTTTCATATCTCACATATGTGAGTGCAATATTGGCCCAGATGATTTAGTTTATTCTTAACAATATTTTCTATGCAAATTGTCATCAGATGATTGTTATGGAGACAACTTGTCTCCGGACAGTAGAGATATACTACTATGATGGATATGTTCCATATTTGAGGCAGATATTCTTTCAGAGCTCACAGATGTGAGTGAAATATTGGCCCAGACAAATCAGTTTATATCATAACATTGTCTCTATACAGGTTGCTATCAAATGTTTGTTATGAAAACTATGTGACTGTAGATGTATACTACTATGGTGGATGTGTTCCACTGTTCATAACTATATGTTATTGATCAAGTACTTGTTTGCTACTTGGTGTGGTAGTATACCACTAGATTGTGGTCATGTACTACTATGAATAGACACAGTTGTGCTCTATTGTGTTTTGAAATCCTTGAAGACCATCAACAACTTTAGAAATGACTATCAGCTAGATGGATGAGCAAAGGACAGAGATTTCCTAGACAAAAAATGGTTCAGAACATTTACTCTTCTAGGATTAGAAGATTGGCTCTTGTATCACTCTATGACGTGAGTGACTTATTCAACATCATATCTGATTACTCAGATGGAGTATGGTTTCGAGAGATGATGCAGCTGATGACACTGATGGTGATGTTGCTGATACCAGTTGTCTCTTGACGATAGAGATATACTACTGTAGTGGATTTGTTCCACTGATTGTGACTGCGTGTCATGATTTGAGTAGTTTCATACTACCATAGATAAACATAGGTGTGTTCTATCAGTTGATATTGTACCAGTTGTCATAGGATATTATCCAGTTGGATAATAATGACGGTGCTCGTGATGCTACCAGTTGAATGGTATGTTTGTGCTCAAGACCATACCTCCCTAGCTAGGAGGGAGTGTTAATATTATGGTAGCTTCGGGAGGTATGAAACTCTATTGTGACCTATGACGAGATTAGAATACTCCGGAAGGAAGCAAAGAAGTTAAGGAAACCCTAGACAAGTTGTTGGCTGAATAAATATATTTATTATGAATTTATTAATACCGAGAAGGAGAAGTCGCCCCCAGTGAGCCTGCCTAGTTCACTATAAATAAAGGGCGCCAATTCTCATTTTCATTATCTAAGCAGTTACAGAGAGATACATTTTCTATGCAGGCAGTTGAGTTTCTGCACAGGCAATTGAGTTTCTGCACAGACAGTTGCAGGCAACAACAGTTTGGTGCACTAGTTTTTTGGGAGAGTGTTGGAGTCGGAAGTCACTCCTGGATTGCTTGCAGGAGAAGAGCCCGACACCCATCAGTTTAATGTCATGATTTGTTTGAAAGGGGTGATCAAATGGAAGAAAACTTGGAACAATCATCTCAACTCAAAAACTAGGCCAGGCATGCATAAACGAGTGGGGTCTTGATAAACTCCAAACAGTGAGTTGCAATAAAGGGTGAGTAGGAGGAAGACTTCATGAGAAGGGTGCAAGGGTATGCTGTAGGCATCAAACTTCTAACAGACTGTGAGAGTTGGCATCATAAAACAAGATCTTCTTACTCCAAATGCGGGACACCAGAGAAAACAGTAATGCAACAATAAATCATTTATCATAACATAATTGTGTTAATCCATGCGAAGCATTCGATCATGAACTCTCCAGCAAAAGATGAAATATAGATGGAAAAGGAAAACTGTCTGTTATAAACCAAGAAGTCTCAAACAATGATATCCTTGTACCAGGGACATGATGCTAGGGGTATAATGATCTGAGAATTCCTTCTGGATGACTCAGCTTGCTCGTTGGTGAAGTTAATCCCCAGAGTCTTGAAATTGGATTCAGCCAACAATCTGGCCAAACCTTGCCCCTTTATCAACTTGGTGGGCTTAATCTCTAGGTCAAATTGTAGGATCTTGGCGATCCATTTACCCCTTCTCCCATCTATGTCAGGATATATAAGAATGTCCTTCACAGAGGGTGAAGGGACATATGCAGTGACCTTTGAGTGCAATACATAGATCCTGAAATCTTTGAGAGCTTTCACTAATGCATAGGCCTGCTTCTCCATGATCTCATACCTGAGTTCAACATCTCTCAACGCCCTGCTGTATAAAGCAATAGGTTGCTCTCGCCCTTGATCATTTTTCTGCAACAAGACTGCTGCTACTGAGTCATCAGAGGCAAATGAGAAAATCAAGAAATCTTTATCATAATCGGGACTGACTAGCACAGGTGCCTCAGTCAGTGCTTTTTTTATTTGCGCAAAAGATTCCCTGGGTTCAGCAGTCCATTTTATTTCATGGCCCTTCCTGAGCATGGCTGTGATGTGTTTCACCAGCTCAGCAAAGTTCGAGATGAACCTCCTTAGAAAGTTAATCTTCCCCAAAAATGCCTGAACTTCCTTCTTAGACCTAGGAAGTGACAGGGCCTGAATTGCTTCCACCCTGCTTGGGTCAATCCTTACTCCCTCTGCTGACACTATGTGACCTAATAGCTTTCCCTCCTGCATAGAAAACAATGATTTCTTGGGGTTTAATGATAGGCCATACCTCCGACACTTTAGGAAAACTCTTTTTAAGTGGCAACAGTGCTCTTTATCAGTCTTGGAGAAGATTGTGATGTCATCCAGATATATTACCACAAACTGGTCCTTCTCCCCGATGAAGGCTATGTCCATGGCTCACTAAAATGTTTCTCCTGCATTCATCAGTCCGAAAGGCATTTTGGCATACATGAATGTGCCCCAAGGAGTAGTGAAGGCTATTTTTTCTCCGTCCTCAAGCATGACTGATATCTGATTGTAACCGGAGAAACCATCAATCATGGATATCCTAGATGCACCAGTTACCCTCTGCAATATGTGTTCCATGTTAGGCAGGGGATAATGGTCCTTTCTGGAACTTCTATTCAGGTTCTTGAAATCAACACAGAGTCTGATTTCCCCACTTTTCTTCCTCACCGGGACCAAATTGGCTACCCATTCAGAATATCTCAAGGGGACAATGATCTGGGCATCCAATAGCTTCTTCACCTCTTTGTCCATGACAGGTAGCAACATAGGATTTATTTGTCTCAGCTTCTGCTTAAACGGCTTAGCATCCTCTTTCAGCGGGATTTTGTGCTCGATGACTGCTGTGTCATATGTTTTGAGGTCTTTGTAGGTCCATGCAAACACATCAACAAACTCCTGCAGTAGCTTAGTATATCCATCTCTCTGCTCCTCAGTCAAACTTCTTGACAACTTGACCAATTTAGGCTTCTCAGATGTGCCTATGTTGCATTCAGCTGTGCCATCATCATCACCAAAAACCTTACCCTTTACTGCCACATCATTTCCGTCGAACAATCTTTCTAATGGGATTAGTCCTTTCGGGATGTGATTGCTCGGTAGCTGAATGATCTGGTGACCAACAATTCTATTCACAAATTCCCCAGGGTGATGGTCATCTTCCTCATCAGGATTCTCATCTATGTGCATTGTGGAAAAGTCATCAATGGACTGGAGAAATTTCTCAATTTCTTGATCATCTTCAAACACCTTCCAGTGTTTGACATTGTCTGGTACAGAGGGCCTATACTTTATTTCAACATCGGACCCGAAAGAGGGCAGTGCAGGAACTTCGAGCACACTAGCTGTGAAAGCTAAAAAGTCGGCTGGAATATTTTCTCCCCTTGGAATGTAGGAAATGTTAAAAGCCAGGAAGAAATTATCAACCAGGTCCCATACCTCGTTCCTGTAATTCTTGAGCCGAGG
>SNQJ01S0177702.1:0-19774 GCA_010110895.2 Picea sitchensis
TTCAGTTTTGGTGAAGCCCAATCCGATGAAATAGTTGTTTATCTGAGTGTACCAAGCACGAGGTGCTTGCTTCATCCCATACAACGCTCTTTTGAGTTGGCACACATGCGAATCACTGCTGAAGATATCAAATACTTCAATATTATCTATGTACACCTCTTCCTCAATGATCCCATTGAGAAACCAAGTTTTTACATCCATCTGATGAATGTGCCAACCCATCTGCGCTGAGAGTGCAAAGATGTATCTTATGGTAGAGTATCTCATGATAGGTGCAAAGGTCTCATCATAATATATCCCCTTGATCTGTGAGAATCCCCGGACCAAAAATATGGCCTTGTATTTCTCCACACTCTCATTAGCAGCGTGTTTTACCTTGTACATCCATCTCAAACCTACCACTGATTTGTCGACCGGTCTTGGGACAATTTCCCATGCACTGTTTTTTACAATGGAGTCATACTCCTCCACCATTTCATCAACCCAAGTGGGATCCTTCACTGCTTCTTGAAACAAAGATGGTTCAATCACAATAAATTTTATTATGAGAGCCATGTATCTAGTAAATCGATCAGGTGACTGTCTTTGACTGTATTGTGAAGTAGGGGCTCCTACATTCTGTGCAACATCTAGTCTCAATCTATCATCTTCCATGGTGCACTTTATGCCATTTCTGATGGATGGATCTGCATGAGTGGATTCCTCCACTTCATGAAGCTCTTCATGTGGTTTATCCAAATCTTGAGACTCATATTTAGGAACCAACAGTTCCTCCTTAGCATGCAAGTCTAGCTCCCTCTCAAGCGACAACCGCATGAATTTCCCCTCATCAAATTTTATATCCCATTGCAAAAAAATCATCTTACTGTTAGGAAAATACACATGATAATTATGGGGTGTTTCTTTGTACCCAAAAAATATCCCAACTTCAGCAGTCGATTCCAGCTTCTTCCTGGCATTCTTGGTCACACGCACATAAATAAATGAGCCAAAAWTCTTAAAATTAGAAACATCTGGTTTCTTACCAGTGGAAGATTCTTCAGGTGTACTCATTCCAAGTAATCTATGAGGACAACGATTTTGCACATAAACCATAGTGTTGCATGCTTTCACCCACAAATGCATTGGTAGGCCCTGATCATGCAACATCGCTCGTGTTACACCCATGATCGTTCTGTTGTTCTTTTTTGTGACCTGCTATAGGTTATGAGGCACTATGAGTTCTCTTCGAATTCCTTCTTTGCTGCAGAAGTATTTGAATTCATTAGAGATGTAATATCCACCATTATTACTCTTTAGAGCCTTCACTTTCTTCCTCAACTCTTTCTCCACCAATGCTTTAAACTCGTAGAACTTTGAGAATGTTTTATCCTTCTTCTGCATGAAGATGATCCAACATTTACGAGAAAATTCATCAACAAAAATAACATAATACTTATGTTTTTTTGTTGAAGAAACCGAGAATGGTCCACACATGTTTGTGTAAACTCTCTCCAGGATCACCGAAGCACGGTTATCCTTTTCATGAAAGGTGGACTTTACATACTTCCCGATGGTGAAACCCTTGCACTAATCTAATTGAGAAAGTGTTCCCATTGGAAGTCTAGTAAATATTTTCTGCATGATCTTCAAGGATCCATGATGAAGATGGCCCAATCGCCTGTGCCATAATTCACCCTCATCCCGGATCACCACTTTTTCTGCCTTGCCCATCATGGCAGTGCAGCCATCTACCTCCATATTGTAGAGATTATTAACTTGAATCCCTATCTTCTTGACTTGACCCATTTTTTTATGTCGCAGGAACTCTTTTCCATCACTGAAAAAAATGTCATAGCCTCTATCCTCCAACATTGCGACTGAGACCAAGTTTTTCTTCAGACCTCGAACATGCATAAAATATTTCGATTGAAATGGTTTACCTGAATCCCTATGAAAGGTAATGGTACCAATTCTAGTCGCATTGTATAGTCCATCGTCACGCATCTCTATATTTATTTTGAGATCTTTCTCCTCCAAGTCATTGAAAAGCTCCTTATCTTCCATCATGTGGAAGGAAGTGCCACTATATAAATACCACATTGATCCCAATGCACTTGACGCCATGCATGCGATCAAGGAAAATTCAAGTTCAAATTGTGAGGCAAGGACCTCACCAACTGCAGCTCCAACAACCTTCTTGTTCTTCTTCTTCTGCGGATAGTTAGTAGCGATATGCCCATGTTCGTGATAGTAAAAACAATTCACTTTGGACAAATACAACTTCTTGCCTTTAGAATCAGATTTTTAATGGAATTTATTCCCCTTCCCTTTCCTTTCCTTGGCAGCCAAAACACAATCCTCTTCATCATCATGCTTTGATGAATCACCATCTCTGGTGTTTCGCCTGAACTCCTCCTGCACCAAATCCAACCATAGTCGTTCCCAATCTGGCAATTTTTCCCTTCCATTGACAGAGTCTTGATAATTGTGCCAATTATTGGGAATTCCTAGGAGAGCCAAGCTCAACAAATCATCATCAACGACTATTATTCTCACACTCCCCAACTCATCCTGACATTGGACAAACTTCATGAGATATTTTGGAATGGAGTCACCCTTCTCCATCTTGATATTTCTGAGTTTATCTCTGAGCACCAAATTCCTATGGTCATTGTTGTTTTGGAATAGATCCATCAAATCCTTCCACATTACATATGGTGTGGCTTTCCCATGGAGGTTTAAGATAATGTGGTATCATACTCCCTCCAACAGGATCCTCCTCTCCTTTGCCACTTTCTTTTTCCATGCATCAATATTTGTAGCGTCTGCAACATATGGCTTAGGAACATCCTTGTCAATGAATTCCTTCAAGCCATTGTATTCAAGTAATTCCTTCATCCTGTCCTTCCAAACAATGTAGTTCAAGCTACCCTCAAGTGCATACTCTAACCTCAATCCATTGAAAGCCATTTCGATCTTGAACTAGATGTAGCACCAAGAAAGTCTTTCTACAAATTTGAATTCTATCCAATCACAAACTCATCTTCTGCAATATTCTGTGCGTTGATACCATGTAGAAAATTTAATAAAAATTATGTATTTCCTGGATTCTCTTGATCTAAAAATTATATGCCACTGTTAAATACATAATTTCTTCTACTAAAATTCTTACAGAATTTAAAACATGATCACCAATTGCAATATCAAGAAGAGAGATCAATCACACATAACATCGATGTTTTATCGGGAAAGCATAAAGCTAAAAACCCCACTATCATATATTATGTATATATCATCGATCATGAAACAATCTCATACAAAACACTAATCCAATATCTCTCAGTACAATATACAATTGTCTCACACTGTAATACAAAAATTGGCAGATGCATGTGCCAATTTACTGCCTCCTCTACGCAATCCCTGCTGATGGAAATCCCTGTAATAAATGAATACCTCTTGCCTAGGCTGCACATTCCTTATGGGAACATCCAAAGTGTGTGTGGTTTCATGAGTGAACTCACAAATGTCACAATTGATAGTCAAACTATCCCTTTCACTTGTTATCTCAACTGGGTCTCCACTAGATCTAACATGCGTGTAGTTAACAGTGGTAAATCTTCAATTGCATGTGAGATCACTGATTGTGAATTAATTAATAATTAATTCATTGATCTCTCACTAGTGTAAGTTTAGTTACAACTAGTACAAATGAGATTAACTCACTTAACTGAGTTAAAATACGTCACAACTCACATAACTACACATCCAACTCTGTTACAACTTCGAATCACTCAGTTACAACTAATTCGACTTGCATGTCCCACCAATCAACCTTTGAACTCGAATTTCCTATAGTTAACTGGTTTTCCACTTTAGTTAACTATTTCCAAGTGCTCATTGAGAATAGATTAATATTTATTGTCCAACTATTATTAAGGGATAATAATAGTCGACATACATCTATAAATAAAATTCTCTCACCATCTATAAATAGATATCATCTATAAAAAAAAAAATTCATCATCTAAAAATAGACTTCCACCTAAAAATAGCCCGAGGCTCCTTCCTAGTGTAGGTGCATAATTTTCACTAGGATCTTCTTGTTGAATCTCAATAGTATCAAGGCACCAAGTACATTCTTACAAGCTTGAATAAAGGTGTTGAGGTTGAAAACATGAAGAATCCATTGATCAGGAGACATTGATATATTCCCAACTATCAATGGTAATAGAACCTTCCACTGATGACTACAAGCCTCTACGTACTCATAGGACTCTAGGCCTCATTTCCAAAATAGATGGGTTGAATTTGATGTTAGGATGCCCACTGAAAGGAGAGTATTAAGGCATCTCTCATCATTCAACACAAGGTACATAGAAACATCTTGATGATTTGGAGGAATTCAGATGAAGAACATGTTCACAAACCAACGACCCTATGCATCTTTCGTGTGTGCCAGATGCAAGTGGTACACGAAAAGACCCTCTGAATAGAAACCAATAAGGAAAACTGCTAACAAAGGAGAGGAAACCACCAATAAGGCTAATGGAATCCAAGAAACTGAATGAGTCCCAATGTGTGAATAAATTTATTATCGTCGAACAAAAGGGAAACCCCCTAGTGAGCGACCAATTATGAAATGTCGACTATTGGGTTCAAGGTTACCTACCAATGATGAAAGTAGGACCAGGGTGCATGATAAGACTACAAATTCATGTAACTCTGAGACACACTAAGGGTATGGCCGACATGAAAAGTCACTAGTTCTGAGGAAGGGCCAATACAAGTTGATAGACATCTGTTGAACAAGAGCATGAGACATATAGAAGAATCTAGCAGCATAGACTCAATGATGAATTTTTTTTACGCAGGAGGCACCAATAAAACTCTCCATACGGACTAGAAGAGTAACCGGTCAGGGGAGTAAACTATAAGTAACAAGCTCAGCTTCCTAAGGTCATTCTAAACCCAAATTTTGATGACAAGTGGACTCAAAAGTTTGTTCTTTGTTCAAAGGCGACGCAACTGTTACCAATATAAGATAATATTCTTTTCCCGCCCATCTTTTTTTGTTTTTTCATAGTCAAATGAATGCTATGATATAGGGGAGGAAACGAGTGTTGCTAGTAAGAAACTAGTTCGAACATTGAAACATACCTATGCTCATTGAAAGGAGGTACATGTAGGATATGGACACTTGGGGGAATGTTTCCTCTTGACGTATAGGGTGTCAAGATGCAAAGGATATAAACAAGGCTATGCTTGGATGATGATGCAAATTGCTAAGGTGATAGGCTTATAATGTGAAAGAGAGAACCGAAAATAGGCTCAATACTGCAAGTAAGAGAATGATATGCAATTACGCCTTAACGCCAAAAAATGTCCTTTTTTCATAAATTTAGTCTACTTGGTTTGAAAAAAGGGGTAAACTTACACCAAATAGACGTCCTTTCAAATCCAATTTACGAGTGTGAAAGAGACAAGTTCACTTGGAAATCTTTTCGCTTTTTCAGAGAGTAAGAAAACATCTTAAACGAGACTCATTGGGAGTCCCACTAGGTATAGTTCAACATTCTTATGAGTAAGAAATGAGGTTCAAATGCAAAGTCATATATTATCTATAAGGGACTCCCGGTCCTACGAACAAAAATATCTACATGGGCATTGAATGGCGCATAAGATCTAACTAGGGCACCCATGTTTGGTAAGTCTCTACAATTTAATAACAACACTTCTAGTTGCATAAATAAGGTTTTGTGCCGCTACTAAATGGGTTCGTACCTAAGGCATATGAGTTGCAGTCATAGGATGATGCAAATGTGCACAATGGATTGATGACCTATCCTATATGGTGGTTGAAAAAAATACCTATCGAAAGTTATGAACGGGTGACATGGCACTATAAACCGCAAGAATCCATGGATAAAACCACAAAAACTGAATCCATCCATTGTTGTATTAGTCCACTAGGCCAAAATATTAGTAAAAACTATGCAAAGTGGGTAATTTTTTTCTCTAAATTGTGAAAATAACCAATTTTACTATATCATTTGTAGTTTTTACCCTAATAGTGCATTTTGGACCAAATTGCCCCCGAATTTCAACTAGTGATTGCGGGAGCCATGAGTGACAGAAACAATAACTGTCTAGACTAGGTAATTCATCTTGATCCTCTCTTTATATCTAATGGATTAGTAATTTCAATTATGTCTCCTTTTTTGAGTATTTTAAATAACAACTTAGAAACTAGGGTATAAGTGGGAAATAGATCATCGTGTTGCGTATACGCATCCCTATTCACGACTATTTTCAAAACAATCAGCATATAAGAAGCCCTATACTCGACTGTGTAATATGTAGCTCATGTACAATTCCATGGATATGGTTTTTAAAATGTTATTGACTCAAAAAATGGTTTTAGTCTTGTAAGATGGTGCAGTGGAGAGAGATCCAGGGGCCCATATGGCATTAAAAGGATGTGGGATATATAAGTTTTCGGCTCTCAAAAGATATGAGATCTCAAGTGAGACTGCTTTAGATGTTAGTGAACTACTGGGATACGGATATGGAGACCTTCAAACTTGATGGGAAACCATTGAGGATTGAAGTTGAGGGAATATACTTTTTGACAGGATTGTCGCATCGGGGTGAGGTGGTCAACCTCAAAGCCCAAGGAACTAGGACTAGTATGAACATAGAGGACTACATAGCCACTCATTTCACTGTAGGGAATGAGAAGGTAGGGAGCCAACTCCTGATTAGAGAGATAAATAATCTAAGTCTCAAGATTTTTTTCATAGTGTTGACATAGATCACAGGGTCGACCTCTTTGCATCAGGCATCGATGAAACTTATGTTCTATTCAGTGGAGTGCTTGTGACCCACGGTTTACGACTAGTGCACCTCACTACTGGCCAACATGAAGAGGCAACTAACATATTGAAAATTGGGTAGAAAGAGGAACTTTGGGTTCATGTCTATCCTATATAGTTTCTTCTTCAAGCGAGTTCCAGGCTTGGGCCCTAGATTCGAGATTGTTCCACATGGACCTCACGATCTAGCCATGGCATGGTGGACCAAGGTGATGAGGTGATAGGGGTGTGGTAGGGTACCAACACCCTACAATGATGAGTTTTTCTTCTGGTGGAGTCAACACATGATGGCCCTTGAGGAATACCCTTATGTAGGGATTGACTTTAGAGGAGATATGAACATGTCGTTACCACCAGGTTCTGCCTACAGTGACATAGGTATGAAAATGTTCTTGAATATTTCATTTTTTGTATTTTTGTAGAAGAAAACAAAAATGTTTTTGGATGATGTCAAGTATTAACTAAACATATATGTTACGTAGATGTGGGTATATGACAATCGGACAAACTTCCATGACACCGACGGACGCACCCGGGGGATGAGCCAGTGGGAGGGGATGCTGATAGAGCGCTTCAAAACGTGTAGGGGACATTGATAGAGTGCTTCTCATTTGACGCAAAGGATTCCCATGTTTTAGGTGAAGATCTACCAGAGGCAATGTAGCGACAGGTGGCAGGTGTGCCCCATTCTTGGGTACGACTCTTTCGACATATCACAAACTCCATGGCATTGTATCATGACACACATCTAGCACCACATGCATAGATTTCATGATTATTGTATTCATTGACCGTATATATATTTTGAGGGTGTGAGCCCCAATTTTGTACTATAACACCATATTTTTTGAGAGATGAAATATATATAACAACATTTGTCTTCAACTTTACTTATATTACAATGTGTACATTGATGAAAGTGTTTTCTTTTCTTTAGTTATGTGACAAATTCCAATCTAAAATGAARTTAGCATATGCATCAGATACATAATTAGAACTTCTAAGTATGTGATGATAAGTAATAAAATCAAAATGTCGTTCCAAAAGTCGTACGCGTAAGAATCATCGGAGAAGAGTAGTGTCTCACACACGGTAACTGTCGTTCAACTGACATACTACTAACTGGGAGTCTAGGAGAACTTCTAAAGAACGAATACCATGTGAAATGGAATCACGTAAAAGTTCTATAACAATGCTATATTCTACCACATTATTCATTGATGGCCCTAGGCAAACGCCACATGAAGACACCAGTAGACCCTTGGGTGAGTAAACAACCCAAGAGACATAAGCCAAGTTCTGTGTATGATGACTAGCCCCACATATGAATCCTAAGTAGACCAAAGACTCCGTTGACATCTTCCAAACAAGGGAAAAATAGATAAGGAAGTTGACGATAAAAAAAAGGGAAACAATATTTACATTAAAATACATTAGTATAAAAATAGTTACACCCAAACTTGGGGCTCAAGCATAATATATTTTCAAGTAGAGACCATTCCTGGGCTCAACCAACATATTCCCTTCATAATATTCTAATTCATAAGCTCCTTTTTCTAAAACACGTCGCACAATATAGGGACTGTGTCACATGGGTTTGAACTTGCCTGCCCCCAGTGGTTTTTTGGCTTGGTCATACAGAAGGACCAAGTAACCCTCATCTTACTATCAAGGATAGATAGACTTATCATATCAGACCTTGACAAGTCGTTTATTTTCTTCGATAGGCATGGAGGCGTCTCGACGCTGCTCATATAGACTCTCTAGGTGTACGAGGCATTGTTCGAGATTGAAAGTGTCAAGTAGAAGCGTAAATGCCAATCTAAGAGAATGGATTTCATATTCAATAGGTAGGATCGACTCCACACCGTGCACTAACTGGAAAGGAGAAAAATTAGTGGAAGTATTAATTGAGGTTCGATATGCCCAAAGTGTTGGATAAAGAATGATATGCCAGTCAGATTTGCTCTGGTTGATAGTTTTCTGCAAGATGGTATTGAGAGACTTGTTCACAGCCTCTACTTTTCCATTTCCCTGGGGGTATTAAGGGGAATAATGACCATGTTTAAACCCCAGTTTCGATTCTAATTATTTCATCATTTCATTTTGAAGGTGACTGTAATGATCAATGAAAATCTCACTCGGGATTCCAAACCTGGCTATAATTTGATTGAACACGAAGAATGAAACATTATTACCATCGGATTTAACTGTAGGAATGGCCTCGAACCACTTAGTAAAGTAGTCTACGACCATGATAATGTGTTGATTCCCCCCAGCTGAAGTTGGGTTTCAATCCACAAAATCCACCCCCCACGGTAATGACTGGATGGAGAGGGGCTGGATACGAGCACATATTCTGAGTGAACACCTAGCAGGGGTGACACTACTTAACCTCTTTGACACAATATTTAAAAATAGACATCCAAAAATAACTAGCTCGCAAAAGTTTATGGGTTGTTGCAAGCCCAGATAGATGACCACCACAAGCCCTACTGTGGTAGTCGTTCAAAACAAATTCAACTTCTTTGTGAGTCAAGAAATGAAGCAAGATATTGTCCACTCCTCGATGATATAAAGTGTCATCGATGATGAGGTAGTTCATAGCTTGGTATCATATACTCCATCGATCATCTCTCAAGATATGTCGAGGGAACTTCAAAGTTTGAAGATATACCACAATAACTCCATACCAAGGGTTTGCGACGAGACAAGGAAAATGTGTTCATCCATAAATGAATCATAATGAATAACATCCTCATCTAACTGATGGAATTCATATATTAACTCTAAAAAATATAGCGATTTCTTGGATTTCACAGAAGAAAAATCGAGATCAAATTCTCATAAAATGACAATCCATTTATTGTATTTTCCCCCTATGATACACCTAGTAAGGACGTATTGAAATGGATTGACATCAGAAACCACAATATTTTTTCAAAGAAATATATATTGTCGTAATCATTGAACTTCGTGAATGAGAGCCAAAGCTAGCTTCTCAACATGGGAATATTTGAGTTTACGACCAACTGAGTTTCGAACCAACACCATACAAATCGTCTCTTTTGGCACATTGATATAAAGAAAGTAATCTCTACTGTAGTCTGGAGA
The DNA here is from genome assembly GCA_010110895.2 of Picea sitchensis. NCBI lineage: Eukaryota > Viridiplantae > Streptophyta > Pinopsida > Pinales > Pinaceae > Picea > Picea sitchensis. The sequence continues at coordinate 9,972 of SNQJ01S0177702.1, forward strand.
ATTCAACAGAGGTGTCGATACTAAGGATTTCTTCAAAGCATCGAAGGATTCCTAGGCTCACTCATCCTAGATAAAAGGAGTGTCCTTCTTGCATGAAACCCTTAGTAATATTGGCATAGTTCACTATAAACTGTCGTAAAAAGTTATCTTTCCCCTGTAAACCTTAAATCCAATGAATAGTGAATGGGGGAGGAAATCAAAGTATTGCTTCAACCTTTAACGGATCCACCATGATCCCAGTCTCATAGACTAAGAATCCTAGAATACGACCTAACCTAACGCAAAAGATGCATTTATGAGGGTCTAAACAGATGCGGTAATGGTAGCATATTTCAAAAACTAGCCGAAGGTGTATAGAGTGATCCACTCTCTTACGGGAGTGAGAGATGATATTTTCGAGATAGGATTTGCCTATATGCTTGATATCATGAAACGTGAAGGTCATAGCTCATTGGAAGGTTTCTCCGACATTCTTAAGGTTGAAATGAATTTTCCGGTATGCGAAAGTACCCCAAGGACAAATAAATTTTGTCTTATGTTGGTCCTCAGGCTTAATTTGAATTTGGTTATATCCTAAAAATTCATCCATAAATGAAAAATCTTTGCTTCCCACACACTCATCAAGAATCTGATCAATGAAGGGTGTCGGGAAGTTGTCTTTAGGAAAGGCCTTATTGAGGTCTCGAAAATCCATGTATACATGGATGGTTCCTTTCTTTTTATTCACAAGAACAAGATTGGATATCCATTCAGTCAAGGGAACTGGGTAGATAAAGCCAGTGTTAAGCTATTTTTCTACCTCTTCCTTGATAGCAGGAGCCTTCCTAGGATTGACATATCTAATTCGTTGCCGAACAGGTTTAGCATCCGAGTAGGTTTTAATCTCATGTTCAAAAATTTGAAGGTCGATTCCTGGCATCTCTTGATATGACCAAGCGAATACATCGCAAAATTCTTTGAAGATCTTGGTGTAGATCAGAATTTCTTTCGACGAACAATATGCATCGATATATATATTTTCAACCTTACCAAGAATACAAGAGATATTGATCGTGACGGTAGGATATATAATCACCATGTTTCCTTTGGAATAAATGTCATGTGTATCAAGTGGAACTACATCGTGACTAACTATCTCGCTCAAGGTAGATCTAAAATCATCTTGTATCATTATAGCAATCTCTAGGAGAAAATAAGAGTGATCGTGCATATCATCCCATTGTATGTCAGAACCATTCATGGCCTCTATGATTTCTTCATTTGAGGGTAAATTATCATCAAGGTAGTCACATGAGAAAGACAATGAATTCGTCCATATGATCTTGATAATAGGATCCTCCTCATCTGTCTGCGACGTGACAGGTTCTGGGTTGGTAGAAGAGTCAAGGACAACCTAATACTCTATCTCTGGTGACGATAGTGGCATAGCCATTCCAATATGTAACTTACCTTCACAAGACGTAGTCAAGGAAGGTAGGGTCCAAGGATCGTTAAAATACGAAGTGCGGTAAGGAACAAACCTCATTGACGAAGAAGACCTACTTGACATGGCATAGATATGATGAGCCAGTGCCATGAAATCAAAGGTACACATAAGGGATGAATACATTCTGACACTGATATTCTCAGTTGTCAGCTGAGAATTGTTGATCATAGGGATCGATGGTCCAATTGATGCATTGGGGCTACGATATGCAAAGGACAATTGGTTGATTGTCACAATCTTCCAATCATGAGGAAATAATAGAATACGAAAGACAAACAATATGATTGCAGTCATAGCATAAGTCCAATTACATCCTAATAACAAGTTATAGTCGAGGGGTGCATCAACCACCTCGACATTCACCTCTACCGTATTCCCACCTAACTAGATCAGGAAGGAAGGAAGAATACCGTGAGGGCGGAAAGAATGACTGTCAAAAGAAATCAACATGGTCAGAGATTGAGAGAGGGTCGAAGAGCCAAGGGATTTCCAACAGACTAGGGACATCACACATGTTGCAGCCCCTTCATCAATAAAAATACATTTAATGGTATACTTTGAGTAACCCACGTGGATTTGGAATGCCACATGGTAAGGAAATTGAGGCTTCACATCCGTGATGTGAAACTTGATAACCTTAGAGCCAGAGGGATCTAGAGATCCTAACGTAGATAACAAGGAATTCCTCTATGAAGGACACATCTGGAGTACCTCCAGAGCTGACATCGCGCAAGGGGTTTGGCCTAGATCCTCAACAATAGAGTAATTTTGGGAGGCTCTAGCATTAGGGTTGTGGGTAGAGAGCTTGAGTACTTCTTTCGGAGGCCGGGGCTTTGGTTTTTCGATATATAAAGGTGTCTCTAGAGGAGGGGGAGAATCTAGACTTGGTACAATATGTGAAGAACTATAATTGCAATATTGAGTGGCTACATTAACCTCAGACTTAACCATATTAATGCATAGATATTCATCGTCTTGCACCGGTGGGTTTTTACTTCCACTCATCACATTTCCGACATTCTAGGAGCTTGAGGCCATGTGTTTATTATGTGGAAAAGTATTAGTCAAGACAGCAGGCAATAGAGATAAAATCCTCCCAGCTTCCGTAAGTTTCGGGCACAAGTGGGTAAGGTGATTGTTTGTACAAACCTTTTAGGGAAACTTCACCTTTGTCCTTTCTTTCTTTCCCTCACCAACATTATTATTCAACTTCTCATTATTACCGTTGTCCTTGGGTTTATTATTATTCTTCCCACCCTTACGATATTTACCACGTCCTTTATTTTTATTCCCTCCTAGTTGATGGTTACCATTTGGGTTGGTCAATGATTGCACATAATGTACATCCACCAACTTATTGGGAGTGGACAATAGAGACAAAGTTTCCCCTCCTATAGACTAGTTTAGAGACAAATCTTTCAATTGGCTTGTCACCATGTCTGCACATTTCACATTGGCGGAGCCTATAATTCCATCGGCACGAGGCCCAGGATTTTGTCTAGGGTCATCGTTTGACCTCGATGCATCTAGAAGAATTTCATATAACATCCTAGACTGAGCATATATAAGATCTAACTACTGGGATTTAAAAATCACTTCTTCATCAGATGTAACCCTGAATGTAGAAACATCCTTTGAAATATAAGGCTGTAAAGACTTAAGGAAGCACACTAGAAAGAATTATGGAGGTATGTAGGCCTTTATCAACCTCTTCCATATACACCACTCTCGGATGTGATCTTAGATATGGGTGGATTTTTTCTGACGGAAGGCTTACAAAATTTCTATGCCAACATCTTAATGAACCAACAATTGGAAGTGGTTGAGGAATACTAAAACCATATGATTAAAAGTTTTGTATGCCCCCCCTGGTAGCTCTATGTACCATTTCACTACAATACCCGTGAGGTTGCATTGAAATAATCTTAAATGAATGGAATCATCAATAAGGGAATTAGAAGAGAACCAAAGATGAAAAGTAGTGATGTGATCACCAAGATCCTCACTAGGATTGGCTTCAAATTTTAGAATATCTTAAGGAATCTTGGTGGGGAAGGGGGCCTATGTTGGATCATGATGCATAGGGTCATTCATTAATATAGACAAGTCTTGCATATTGAGTGTGGCCATAAAAAAGAGATGGGGTTGTGCCATCTGGCCCCAATTTCTCAGGAAATATTTTTGTTGGGGAATCGCAGCCSATCTAGGGTTTTGGTATGCACCATGTCCTTGTCCGATATTGTAATAACCTCCTCCAATATGATTCATGAAGGGTTGGTTGGGCACCATTCCAATAGGAACATTATGATGAGGGTTGTAAACATTGCCCCCAATTGGAGTAGCTCCAGGTTGGGGGTTTCCCAAGGTATGAAATTGACCTCCTCTGGGTGTGAATACAAAGGATAGAGGTTCATTCATCATGACAAACATGTTGGTCAGAATTGGTTTAGAGGAGGTAGGTGTAAAGGACAGACGGTAAGAAACATCTTTTCCACCAGTTTTACCACTCCATATAGGAGCATTAAGACCGGGATTAGACCTGGGGTGAAAAGGAGGAAGGCCTCAAATTGTAGAAGTCATTTGTGGGATATGATCACAACCAAACAAAAATGGAGTATGTGAAGGAGCCATGGCCCCAAGTCCAATACTAGTATTGGGATTAGATGTTGGGATGGAGGATGAAAATTGTGATGTGAAATTCAGCATACCATAACAAAAGGGGATAGAGGACGTAGGGATGGAATGAATATTGTAGTCCAGTGAGTGACAAAGAGACCCAAAAGGGTTTTTTTCTATAGGCAGATTATTCACTATAGGTGGGACAAGAGTGATGATGGGAAGTTTTGGCACTACAACCATTGTGGTTGAGGTTGTCGAAGGAGTATCGTTAACTATAGTGGATATGGGAGTCAAAGGAATCCTAGTATCTTTCTGAATCGATTCAATACTCATCCTTGTATGATCACAAGTCTGGTATGTGTAGGTGTGTGTACCATGTTTGATAACTTTACACATTTTAGAAGGAAAATACTCAATATGCGTTGGTAATCGTAACAAACGGCGAGACCTATGGGGAAGCTGGCCTAGCTCCACAATGACTCAAGACTCAAGATATAAAAAAAAATCCTAAGGCCAACTAGTAATCAAAGAGAACACCAAAATAAACAAAAGGCCAATATGCACACAAAAAGGATAAAGTGGTTGAAAGGGGCCTCCCTCCCTAAAGTAGGTATACCTTGTCCAAGAGGAGCCTGAGACTCCCTGCAAAATATCAGAGGTATAAAAATTAGTTATAAGGGCCCTCATGGTCTTAACAACCAGTCATTCAAACCCCCCTGGAGAGGTAATCTATGTGGTACATATGTAATGAAACTAAGTAACCTATGTGGTACATATGTAAAGCAACTAAGAAAACACGATATAAGCGATGCGTAGGAGAACATTCATAAGTCAGGTCCACTGTATGGGTAGGTTAACAAAGACCAAAACCTTGAAATCATTGCCTCTCATAGAGGTAAAGGTACTAGCAAGATCCCTATATACGAATAGATCCCCATAAATATATCTAATGCTAAGAAGGTATTGGGCGAATATCCCCTCAACCAACTTCACGCAACCTCATGCTTAACTCTAGTTCAAGCGGAGCCTCCTGATGTCACCAATTATACAATGGATTTCACCACTCCCTTAGTTAGACACATATGTTGATTTAATAGCCTTGGAGAATTTTACTCACAAAATCCTATTCCAAGGCTCTAAATCCTAAGATAGTTTGTGCACCCTAAAAAATAAAATTGTTTCTAATCAATTTTAAATTTATCAGCGTTTCTTTTAGTGGCCTTTCTTACTCAAAAAGGTGCGGTCATGAAAATGATGATGTTATGACTCAACAACTAAAATAAACGAATATGAATAAAATTCAAAGTCCTAACTTCAATTCCCAATAAATGATAATCTTTTCAAAATGCAATTTTCAATTTAATTATGAAATTCAAAATAAGATGCAATCTTTCCTCACATGTTCTAAGATCAATCATAAGAACCTAAAATATTAAATGCCAACAATGGAAAATGTTTATTATTCTTGTATTTTCAATATAAAAGAATGAAAATGCAAGGACTGGACAACAACGTGATATAAATATTCTATTGTATGTAAACAGAGACAAACCAAGTAGGATATCAGGAAGCAAAAACCCATCCCAAGATGCAAGGACAATCAATTGAAAGGATGATGAGAAAGAAAAAACTGCCCGAAAATTCAACCAAAGTAAGGTTTCCTATCACTCTGCTGGCACTTAACAGTGATAAAAAAGACCTAAGAAGACTCAACAACCATCAAAACTTACCCAACAAACATCAAACTCAGCAACCAAGAATAAAAAAGTGATGCATGTGATTGTTCAGGAGAAAAAGGCATATATATGCTTCCTACAGAATGACAACATGCGTATGTACGCGACTGTCAGGAAAAAACCCACGTATATGTATTGAAACACTATTAGGTTAAGGATAAGGCTAAGAAATTCAGACTCAAAATGAACAGAGGATGTCAAGCAATCATATGACAAAAAAATTGATATAAATGAGAGCAATCAAAGGAGAAAAACACTCCAAACCCTGAAAAGAAGATTCAATCTCTAGTATGGTCGCCAATTATGTTATGAGGAAAATCTTTCTATGGCATGGGGTAAACAAAAACAAACGAAATGACTACAGAAATTAATTCTAATATCAAGTATGCTATATAAACAAATATGCTAACAAGACAAGATAAAGAGCCTATCTCGTCGAGACGTTCGATGAAGTCCACTGTTGAGCACTTGACTCAAAGCAATAGACTTGCAAATTGTCCTCAACAACCAAGATACACAAGAATATGGTGATAATATATAAATTTATCACATTTGATAGTATAATCCATCAATATTCATAACAAATATGCCCATGGAATAACAATTCAAATATTTGCATGACATTAATTGGACGAGAAAATAGTATTTCTATTAAAATGTAATCACCAGAAGTTTATGGATGACAAACTTCCATGTCGGCACGGTTCAAAACTAAGAAACTAAGTCCCTTCCAGCTGGGCCTCCACCACTTCAATCCTCCGCCAAAGGAAATCTTATATAATATAGACAATGAGGTTCTCCATCAAGTAGGGAAGAGCTTGGGTGCTGAACAATGTGTTCAGACTTAAAAGGATAAAGGGATGCAGACTCAATATGAAGTGAATAGTTTCTCTAGAGTAACTTTTCCCTCAAAGTTGAATTCTTCTCCTCTTCTCCACATCTTGGATATGGCCCATTTATAGCCTTCAAATGGAACTGAAGGGCCGAGTTAGAACGTTTCCAGTATATGGAAGGTCAAGGATCATGGATCTCATGACATGACATGGAAACCCGACACCATTTTTTTAATTTTGGGCACAAAACCCGATGTACGCGGGATGTAATGGTGCAACCTGCGTATACACATGTTATATAATAGTTAGAGCGTGTATATGTGGAGAAATATTATTTTTATCTCTTGGAACTGCAAAATTGGACTTCAAGTCTACATAGGGAAATGGAAAAGGCCTTCTGAGAAAATTTGCATAAGGTGAGGCAATATTGCTATAACATTGAGATAAATCAAATACTAGGAAAAAGTGAGTTAAATATAAAGATTGGATAAAATGCAGATGTGTGCATGAAATTAATAAATTGGATTTTGAAAATATAAGAAATAATAATATGAGAGAATAGGTGTACACATATAATGGTATATAGAGTCAAGCTACCACTAGTCTAGCTAGAAGAAGACTCATAATCCAACTCTAACTAAGATCTAGTTAGGAGACACTCATTAAATGAGAATTTGGGGAACAAAGGGACATCTAAGAGAGAAAATAGGAACACATTGGGGAATGCGAGGGAAATTGTCTTTTTAAATAAAATAAAAATGGGAATTAATTGTGCAACCTGGGGAGAGTGTGACAAGTGTGTGGGTGAATAATCAGAATTAAATTAATTAAAAAGATAATTAATTGTGAATGAGGACATGTGCCATTGATGATTTTTCTATAAAACAAATGTGGTAGAAATGAAATGGATCTCTCTTTTACTTGGTAATGTTATGATGCCAAAATTTATTGGATTGTGTTTTACTTGTGAGAGTTGGGATACCAAGATTGAAGAAAGAGTGGAAGATATTTCTTGTGAGAAAAGACTTGGACCTATTGTTTGTTGGTTTCTTGAGTGTGGACCCTTTGCGGCTTAGGGGGCTAAGGGAGAAGAAGAGTACCCATTTCATTCGATGGGAGTTACGGGTGAAGTTTCGTTGATTAACAAGATGGAGTACTGAACAAGTCTTGAATTATATTGTAGTATGATAAAATTGTATATTAAAATGATTTAAGTAGCTACAGAATTTAAATTAGAATTTATTGAAGCCACATTTTTATTATTTCTACCAACTATATGATGATCTAATCCTTAAAGGATTCGTTTATCGCTGGAATTTATTCACAATTACAAATGGAAATTCGAATGATTTTTAAATCCTATTGTTAGTTTAACCAATATTCATATGGTATTTTAAATCAATAGTTAAATGTTGATTCAAAATTTAGAAATTATTTGATTGGGTATCATGTTTTAATTTATGGAATTAAAAATTTGCAATGATCACTATGAGATTAAAACCTTTCAAAAATTTAAATCGTTGATGCGTTGGAATCCTTAAAACAAAATTCAAAGTTTAATTTTCTTGGAACATATATTACGATTCCAGAATATTGTGTTGCATCACAGCAGACCATGACTTCTTTTTCCTTCAATTTTTGCGTGCCCAGAAGGGTGCAAATCCATTGCAGTTCAGGAATTTCAATTTTTGTGTGTTCACTGTGTGTTGTAATGTAGGTGCAAGCTTTAAACAAATAATTTCATGGGATCTCTCTACATTCAACCGAAGTTTCGGCCAGTATTACGTTGGATTATTGAAGGTCTTTGCACCACGCATTTAAGGTTTTTGTTGTAATTGTAAACGAAATGTCAATTTTGGTTGAGTTGTATGGTCGTTGAAGTTAGGATATGATTATGGATTGTTAAAATAATTATTAATTTAATTGAGGTGGATCTTCCCTGAGATCATTATTCTCTAGTGGCTTCCAGAAACAAATAGGTTGGATCCGCCAAATTTTTTTWATTTGTTTATTTATGATGTCAATGAAAAACTAATTATAGTTTCGAATTTAAAAAAAAATGGGGTCGCTGCAAACTAAACAACGATCATAAATTTTAGGATCACATTTCGTTGTGTATTTTAAATTCCTAAGTGTGAATTATTATTATTGCTGATTTTATAATTCATTTCTGAGAATTAAAGTTAAATGCCTTTGTTATGTAATTCTAGTAATCAAGTTTAATAAAAACATTCACTCCCTTACTATTGTGAGTAATTGTATATAATTAACAAGACTCATGTGTTATATAAGACCTAGATCCACTGTAGATCTCACTAGCCTCTTAGTTAATGTAACTTTTCTTTAACCTCCAAATGGTGGGAGTGGAACCCAAACTCCATCTGATATTCTGGTGTGAAGCGATATTGTGGATATAGTTTACTTATGTCTTCATACTCTGTTCATTGGGTCAGTATTTAATTGTATTTCGATAACACTGATAGTATTTTCACTAGACCTGAGTGATTTCTTCCAAGTGCACAAGTTTGGGAATGGCAGTTTTAATTACCATTCTCCAATATTTCCTTACCTTCGGGTCTTTGTTTACCTTATCCCAATTCATGTGTCGAACTGATGCAGGAGCATCCACACCTCAACAAGCGAGCCAGCGCGTGGATCAAAGAAAAGATAGTTGGAGAGAGCCAACATTCAAACTTTTAACCATTTTGATATTTGGTGCGCCAAACATTAATGTATTGATGTGATGAAGCACACTTGTACATTGTAACGGACCTTGAGCAGATAATCTCTCCCTTAGGTAGCTGAGGCATTTATTAGATTTAATGCAAGTAGATAATTTAATTAAGTCTAGATTAGACAGTTTTTCTTTCGAGAGGGAAAACGGAGCATAGGCACCCTCCTTTGTATTATTCAGATGATTCAGAGCATTCATATTATTCAGCATTAGCATTCAGGAGCAAGGAGAGAGCGAAACAGAGAACTGGTGAAGAATCCCCATGTACATATATTGAATTAATAGGAAAGCTTTGATTCAATTCCATGGTTGTGATTATTCTCTGTGTGTTGTTGATATTGTGTTGTTGCCTACTTGCTTCTTGTTATGCTTTCATTGTATGTGCTGCATATGTA
>SNQJ01S0177703.1:7151-19774 GCA_010110895.2 Picea sitchensis
TACTTGATCCCAAAGGAATTTGTATTGTACAGTGATAATCATGCCTTGCAGTTTGTGAGTCAACAAGAGAAGTTGAATCGGAAACATGCAAAATGGGTAGAGTATATGCAGAATTTTACATTTGTAATTAAACACATTTCAGGGACTGCTAACAAAGTGGCTGATGCTTTGAGCAGGAAATGTTTGTTGTTGCAGGAGTTCCGAGTCAAGACATTGGGTTTTGAAAACCTTAAAGACATGTATGCAGGTGATGCGGATTTTGCAGAAGCATACGAGGCAGCCGAGAATCCAGTTTTTAGAGATAGAAGCCCGTGGATGGATTACATGATCCAGAGTGAACTGTTGTTCAGAGGAAATCAATTATGTATTCTGAATTTCTCCATGAGGGAGAACTTGATGAAAGAAAAGCACAGTGGAGGCTTGGCAGGACATTTTGGCCAAGAAAAGACTTTTACGAAGCTGAGGGAATCATATTTTTGGTCGGGGATGCATTCATAGGTCAAGCGATTTGTTGACAGGTGTCGGGTTTGTCAGCATTCAAAAGGGAGAAAGCAGAATGCAGGTTTTTATCAGCCATTTCCCATACCGGGGAGGCCATGGGAGGCGATTAGCATGGATTTTGTATTGGGTTTGCCGAGGACATAGAGAGGGGTTGATTCCATCTTTGTGGTGGTGGACAGGTTTTCAAAGATGGCACATTTCATTCCATGCTGGAAGACCAGTGATGCAACTCACATCGCGAACTTGTTTTTCAAGGAGATCATTCGACTCCATGGATTGCCAAGAAGCATAGTTTCGGACAGAGATACGAAGTTCATTGGACATTTTTGGAGGACCTTGTGGAAGAATCTAGGAACTAACCTAGCATTTAGTTCGACTTACCATCCATAGACAGATGGACAAACGGAAGTGGTCAACAGAAGTCTGGGAGACTTGTTGAGAAGCCTGATGACAGAGCACCATAGTAGTTGGGATAGCATATTACCCCAGGCAGAGTTTGCGTCCAACGATTCAGTGAACAGGAGCATAGGTAAAAGTCCATTTGAAATTGTATATGGCAGGAATCCGAGAGGAGTATCTGAACTGTAGGATTAAGAAAAGACTGCTACTAGCAGCGCAAGCGCTGAAGAATTCGCAGAGGCAATGAAGGAACTTCACGGTAAGGTGAAGCAGCGACTGGTTGATTCAAATCAGGAGTACAAATGCAGAGTGGATCAACATTGAAGACAACTTCAATTCGAAGTTGGTGATCTAGTTTTGGCACATCTTAGGAAGGAAAGGTTCCCAAGGGGAACATACAACAAGCTAAAGATGAAGAAAATTGGGCCATGCAGAGTCCTAAAGAAACTGGGCGAAAATGCTTATGAGATTGAATTACTAGATGACATCGGGATATCTCCGACATTCAATGTTTCAGAATTATATCCATATAAGGCTGAGGGAGCAGGAGTTGGAAGTAAAGAATAGCCAGAAATCCAATGGCAGAAGCAGATGCCGATTCAAGAAAAGCCACAAATGGAGTCGATACTTGATAGAAGAGTCAGCAAAAGAACCAGACGAAAGCAATACTTCGAGTATCTGGTGAAATGGAAGAATCACCCAGTGGAGGATGCCAGTTGGGAGACAGAAGCAGTCATCCAAAATCATGGACAGACTGTGCAGGAGCTCATGGACAGGAGCCCATGAAATCTTTCAAGCCGAGGAATATGATGCAGGAGCATCACCCACGACAAGCGAGCCAGCATGGAAGGCAATGAACAGCTAGACAAGCCAGCATAAAGTTTTTGAATTTCCATTCAAGAGGATGCGCCAATGTATAAATGATGCATTTATGAAAGAACCTTTTGTATGTTGTATCAGACCTCGAGCCATACGCTCTTGTCTGAAATAGATAGGAGGCATTTATTAGATTTAATGTAGGTAGATAGGATTTTATTTCCAGATTAGACAGTTTTAGAGTCTGAGAGGGAAAATGGATATAGACACCCTCATTATACATTGTAACATTATTTAGAATCAAGAATTCATAAGAGAAGAGAAAGCAGAGAAATTGTGGAGAACACCCATGTACAGATGTTGAATTAATAGAATGGAATTCTGATTCAAATTCATGGCTGGTGTTGTTTCTCTGTGTATGTTGTTTATGTGCTCCTAAATGTTTGTTTTATGGTGATGCATTTGCTTTGTATATGCTGTGCATATGATTTCAAATTTTAGCTAAAGTCTGAAAGGGAAGAGAATAAGTTTCAATTGTTTCTCTATCTGATCCAGGAGATTCTTGCAAGGCGTGCAGTCGAATTCATCCGCAAGGAGTGCGTCGATGAAGGCTCAGTAGTTGAACCTTTTGATTTTATTTGCCCAGGAGTTGATTTGGGTTATTGAGGTCCTGCAAGGAGCATGCAGGCTGGATAAGAAGAAGTCTCAGATGTTAGTCTGAGTAACGGAGTTAAACGACTACTGCTACAGAGATTGCGCAGAGTCTAAAAGATTCAACACTTGGAAAGCGTTGAAGGCTGAGCGCAAGCAGGGTGCGCAAGCTCAAGAGGGATAGTTCCTTCATGGTATTGTTGAAAGAGAGGCCAGGAGATTTAAGTCGAGGAATGTTTGAGAAGGAAGTACAAATTTAGGGGTTGGATAACAAGTTCTGAGAAAGAACCTCCAGTTTCTCAAGAAATCCTCAAAGGGGAAGAATCAACGGTCAGGGCTCGCAGAAGAAATTAGCGAAATCCCGGCAGCCGTCAGATCTATGGAAAGTTGCACAGGGGTTAAGTCCCTAGATTAGAGTAAGAACCCGAGTAGTCATCGGGACATCAAAGTCATCGGGATTTTCGTAGACAAGAGGATCGAGCATATTGAAATCATGATCCACGATTTCCTGAGAGGGTCGGAACCATTGATCGTAGCAAGGACACGTGGCATGAGATCCCGAAGAGTCAGGTTCGGAAATTAGGGGTTCTTGCCCACAAAGGAATTGCTGAAATAGGAATCACGATTTTGCGATCCCCGATAAGTGAAGAAAGGAGCGGTGACATGGAGGAGAGAGACTGGACGTGTATCGGGGTTCGACATTACAGATTTTACGGGAGCATAGGTCCTACGCATATCAAAACCGTGAAGTCTGAAACTTCGACGGGGAGCAGGTCGTGGTCTCGTGGAACGATAGGTCATATGCGGAAGGGGATAACTTGAAGGAGCTTGGGAGAGAGAGAGAGGCGCCATTGCGAATCGGGGTTCGGAGGTTCGTGGTGCCAGCAAAACGCGACATCGCATATGCCGATTTCCTGATAGGAAAATCCCCGACAGGAATGAAGAAGTATCGACATTGAGGCCCATTGGGTTTTGGGGTTTTGTGTAGCACGAGGAATGTGCCCACGAGTTTCGCGATAATGCGAAACCCGATTTCCCGATAAGGCAAAAGGGGGAGATCACTGAGAGAGAATTTTGTGGGTATTGAGAGGTACCGATAAGGGATTTTGAAGAGAACTTTAGCTCTTCGGGCCAGTGGAGAAGAAGGTCCTGGTGATCACAGGAATGTCGGGTGGACGTCTACATCACTATGACTTATTGTCACTTACTCATCCAACTAATTTTTCCACCAAACATATTGAACACATTTCCTTTGGTCGACCTTCGTTGATCTAGATCTCTAGCCTAGTCAGCGTCGACAAAGCCAAGTACATTTATTCCCTGTCAGCTTCAAGATTTTCTTGTTAGCATATAGCATAATATTTTGAGGGCCACACAAATACATGAAAACTCTCTTGACAATTGTCTAGTTCTCTTTCCTAGGTGTTGACATGTATCTTCTCAACACTCCCATTGCATGTGAAAAGTCTCATCAAGTGCATACCATCATATACATCAGACTACCAACAACACTTTCATAGGGAACACGTGCCATGTCCTCTATTTCTTATTGTGTCTTTGGAAACCATTCATCAATTATCTTTTCTCCCACATTAATTGGTACCTATTGTGGTTGCAACAAGCTCCCTTTACTTTTTCTTTTACAAGCAAAAGGAAAGGGGGCCCCTACTAAAATTTCAAACTTATTGCCTAATCCTCTACTACTTGAACCTAATGCTATCTCCTTGCCTACATTGAGGAAATTGAGGGTTTTATCCTGATTGATGGTTACCTTTGATGAGTGTTGATTATTCTTTACTATCTTATGATTTCAAATGTCTTCATGATGCTTATGGACCTATGATGTTTCGTTGACATTTGTGTGATAGAATTGACATGTCATCCACTGACCTTTTCCCAGTTTTGAAATGTTTGGTGATCTTATGTGGATGCTAGGTTTGATTTTCTATTTCATCTCTTGATTGAATAACTCAAACTATGCATCTTCCTGTTGGCATGATTGTGATTCATGTTTTCATCTTTGTGATTTCGCATGCGGATTCTACTCACATGTTTTGAACTCTAAGTCTAAATCACATAATTGTTGATCCTTCTTTTGAGTTGAGACTTGAGAAATGTAGTTTCAGGATGTTCATCTATGACCACCATGTTATCGTTAAATAAACCTAACACTCTCTTATAAATTGGCTTTAGGGAATATATTGTTTATGTATTGGAAAGTCTTCTTTTGATCACATGGATGATGTCATTCTTTTCTTTTGCAGGAGCAGATTTGCAAAGACACTTCATTCGCATGACCACTCACACTTGAGAGGCTTATTGGGAAATATCTTGATCCTTGTCCATGACCTAGACCTTGATTATTTCCTAGCTTCTCCTTATTGGGAAGAAAATTACCTTGGTTTTCTAGTGCCTCGAAGTTCGAAGTCCCCAAGGATATCAGATCTACCTTCTAGCGAGCGTGTCCTTGAACCTCTTCATATTGGTTTATACTGGGTCCTCTCTTGGTCTTACCTCTCACCAAAATCCATGCCATAAGTCCATTCATCTTCCCAGTTGTGAGCCCTTGTTGTACTGTAGCCTGACACCTCTTAGATATTTGTTGCATTCACCGTGATTTGATGTAAACACCTTTTCCTTGATCTAATCGATTCCCGCCACTCGCAATCTGAGTATGTATGCCCTCTAATATGTGTATATTGATTGGATTAACATGTCATGCACACTTGGTTGGGGTCGACGTCCTATTTCTACTCATCGTAACTTGTGACGCTAAATTGTCACACGAAGCGTCATCCTTTTGCCTTCTTTGTTTTTCTTTCACTGCGGCTTAATTGCCACATCCTTGGTCACCATATGCCTTGCTCCTCTCCATGATGCCTGGTTTTTCCAAATCCTACCCTATACACATTTTTCTAAATTATGGCCCCTAGGTGCAGAACCTTGACCGATGGAACCCTGAGGGGGCATGAAACCTAGACTCGTGCGATTTCAACTTAATTTTCTAACTTGTAATTTTATTTTTCTTTATTTTTGTATATATTATATTTTATTTTATGCATATATTTTAATTTAATTTAATTTAATTTATTTATTTTTATTTTCCTGTGGTTTTACCATGATTTCCCTTAATATTACTTCAAGTATTTGATTTTACTTAAGGGAACATGTATTCACGTTAAATATTTTACATGGGGTAAATTAATTTTTTTTAGCATGGATAAAATAATTTGCACTAAATAGACAAACCATTTAACTAAGACCTAGGGTGTAAGATACATTTGTATATATATTCATTTTAATTTTGATTTTGATTATTTTGATTTTGAATTTTGAATTTCTTTTCTTAATTTTTTCCCTAACCCTAACTTGTATATACATTTTTACCTTTTTATTTCCCCCCCTCACACACTAGAAACCTCACATACTATCCCATGTCTCATTTTTTAGGATTCCCTATATTTTAAGAAGGATTTCCTATTTTTTTTTAGGAATTTTTTTTTTTTTTTAGGAATTTCTTCCTCCCCTCCCCAAATGGCATGGGAACCATATTATCCTCGTTAAATTTTTTATTTTCCTAAATGCCTTGAAATTCTCAACAAAATATATTATAACATGATTGGTGGTTATTTTTATTGCAAAGAATTTAATTAATGTAAATATGGATGAGGATGCATATTTTAATATTATTTTATTTCACAGTCACCTCCCTACCAAAAAATCCCCACCATGATACCTAGACCACGCATCATCTAATATTATTTCAAAAAAAACAAAATTATTATAAGAATATTTGTTGGGAAGTGTGTAAAAGAAGGGGTTAATATAATTCTAGTGGGGAGTGTGATCCAATATAAGTCCCAATGTCGTCATCGAGATTTCACTGAGGCTTACCACCTCTCTTACCCACCTTACCCTCGATGATGACCGAAACCCCGATGACCACACATTTAATATGCAATGAGGGGTTAACTTAATAATTATTTTAGAAGAATGTGCACCTTTTTAAAGATTATTATAATATTTGTTTTGAAAACCATGCATTACCATATCGTGAGTGGAATTGGTCATCAACGAAGTGGGGAGTTAGAGTAGTCATCAAGGAAGTGGGTGAGATAGTTGTTGGCGAAGTGAATAGAGTGGAGTGTGAGCCTAATGAAATCTCGATGACGAAGAGGGGAGGTAATGTATTATATTTTTATTTTGTTTTATTTTTAATTTAACTTAATTTAATTTATTTATTTTTGTTTATTTCTTGTTTAATTTTTTATTTTTATTTCATTACTTTTGTTTTATTTATTTATTATTTATTATTTTATTTGTTTGTTTTTTTTATCATTTAATTTCATTTTTAATTTTTCATGGATAACTGGTTTCTCGTAGGATAGATGAATAAGCTACATGAATCGTCCTAATGGTTAAAATCGTGTGTTTCTTCCTTGGAGGTCACATGTTCAAATCTAGAGGGGGGTAGGGTAATTATCAATATTTCTAACTGTAGTATTTTTTTTTACATTAACGAGGGTAATTGGTTTAGTTTAATTTTGATTTTTACATAGGATTAGGAGTAATCATTTTTTAAATTTTGTTAATAATTGTAAATAATGTAAATAAGTTTTCTATTTTCTATTTTATTTTATTTTTAATTATTTTCCTAATTCTAAAAAAGGGAAAATTAGTTGAAATTAAACTATGAGCCATAGGTTCCATGCCCGCTCATATTCTCATTCAAACTATCCATAGGGGATGAACCATTTAAATCGCTATTTGACAAACTTTCTTATATATGTGAGACTCATTTTGTAGGTTGAAGATCAATGGTCCAGATTCACTCACAGTCTAAATCGATGGTTGTTGATCAATGTTATTTAAACAAGCATAACGTTTGCTACATGTGTCATAATTGGGTCCATGATACCTCGTTGGAAAGGTATCAGATAGAGGAATGCAGTGGTAGAGGTCTCTAGAATAGAAAGGTGACAAAAGACATCAGAAAACTTAGAAATAAGTAGACCATGAATTCGGGGACAAAAATGAATGTGCAGATTTCAGGAAGCCATATCTAGAGTTACAGAAAATGAAATCATGCCCATGAGGGATCGATGGAAAGATAGATAAGAGAAGAATAAGATGGGATGGAAAGTAATGGAATATTGAGAGAAAAAATACTCTGAAATTGAAAAACACATATGGAACCCAAATTTAGTTAAAGAACCAACTATACAGACTTCAAACAACTATATCTCAAGCTGTAGAAAACGAAATCAAGCCAAGAATATCTCAATAGAAATATGAGATAGAGGAGTATAAGTTATAGTGATCTCATTTAGCAGGCCAAAGCTAGAAACGCTTAGAAAAACTCAATAAATTCAGAAGATGAAGACAACAAACAGAGTGAATAATATTTTTAAATAGATATCGTTTGTAAATTGCCATAGGGAGAATGTAACCACAAAAGGGTCTATTCATATTCCATTTTCAACTCCCACATCTACATTTTTGAAAATGTACAAAGAAATTGGGGGCAAATTAAATGAACAACCATGAGAGCTGAAG
This sequence comes from Picea sitchensis, assembly GCA_010110895.2. Classification (NCBI taxonomy): domain Eukaryota; kingdom Viridiplantae; phylum Streptophyta; class Pinopsida; order Pinales; family Pinaceae; genus Picea; species Picea sitchensis. The sequence goes on from SNQJ01S0177703.1 coordinate 15,075, forward strand.
AGTCTCTGTCTTGTTTTATAAAAGAGAGCTTGTTGAATGTAATGAGGGACATTTTTCCTTTGTAATAAAAGATGGTATTATTAATTTTGAGTTAATAAAGAGATGAAGACATTTTGAAGTCATAATTGTTTGCAAATGCTTGTGGGACTATTCTACACTTGTATTTGTGGTTTAAGTTTTCTGGGTATTGATCATGCGAACTATTTATATGCTTAGTATCTAGAATCCTTATGTTGCTGTGATTTCTTATGAGTGCAGGAATGATTTTGCAGTTCTCTTCTTCAACTATTTGGAATGATATCTATAATATTATTGTTATAACATACTTTTGTCTACCATGAACTATTTATGTTTTCAAAGTATCATTTTAAGTTTTTCTCATCTATTAGTTTTGCTCCTGCGGGATAGGTTAGAAGTAGTTAGATTAGATTAGTTTGTTTTCAGTTTATCTTAGACTTAGGATTAATTATAACTCTTTCGGGAGGGTAGTCCACTGTCTTTCCCCTTTTTCTTCTTTTCATTTTGAGCAACAATGAGGCCCATATACTCATCATAAATGCTACACCAAATTAGAGTAGGCTTAATTGGGACCTACCATTAGGCATTCTCCTTTACCTGCTTGACACGACATTCAAACCCATCAAAATTGCCTTAACAGGTTTTCAATCTTGCATGTTGAAAATCTTCAAGATTGTTTCAATGTACTTCCTCTGGTTCAACAAAATCCTTCTAACTACCCGATCTCTCTGAATCTCCATTCCTAGAATGAAGTTCGTTTCACTAAGATACTTCATGTCAAACTTGGAGGATAGATTCTTCTTCACCTCCTTTATTGCATCCATGTTGTTAATTCCAACCAGCAACATGTCATCGACATACAAATCTACACATATGAAATGATCATCTTCGTCCTTGGAATATATGCAGTGATCAACTTTGCTTCTCACAAATCCCAAACTAAGAATGTATGTGCCAAAATTCTGGTACCACATCCTTGGTGATTGCTTTAGACCATAAAGAGATCATTTCAGGTTTCACACTAGATCTTTCTTTGCCTTTACTATAAATCCTTCATACTGTTTCATGTAGATTTATTCTTCCAATTCCCCATGTAGGAACATTGTCCTAACATCCATTTTCTCTATTTCAATATCAAATGTTGCAGCCGGAGACATTAGTACTCTAATGGCTAATGGAAGTTAATTTTTCAACAGTGGAAAAAATCTCACCAAAGTCGACTCCTTTGACTTGGGAATACCCTTTAGCTACCTTTGGAGCTTTGAATTTATCGACCATACCTACTACGTTTATATTTTTCTTGAACACCCACTTACTACCAATAGGTTTTCTTCCATTAGGTAATTCAGCCAGATCCCATGTCTCATTTTTATGTAAGGATTCTATTTCTTTGACCATGGATTCCTTACAAAGTCTACACTCTATTGAGTCAACTTCCTCTAGGTGTGACATGGGATCCTTGTCAGTGGTAGTTAGCACAAAAGTAGAATAGAAATTGGGTGGACTATACCTCTCAATTGGTTTTCTTACTCATTCAAACCTCCTTATAACTGGGGTTAGTTGTTCCACCTCTTCATCTAATTCAGTTGACTCATATGAATCATATTCTTCATCCCTCAATTCAAACCTCACCTTATTTGGATATTTCTCTGTTTGAACCACTTCATACTTGGAAGTTCCATCGAATTCCTTGAGAATACATCTCAACTGTACACTATTTTCCTTGATGCAAGATCCCATAGCTTATATCATTTCATTCCTTCCTTGTACCCAATGAAAATACACTTGACTTACTTCGTGTCTATCTTGATCCTCTTTTCCTTTGGAACATGCACAAATTCATCACAACCAAATACTTTGAGATGTGAAAGAGAAGGCTTATTTACAAACCATACCTCATGTGGAGTCGTGTCGACTAGCACCAACGAAGGAGAAATATTTACTAGATACTCTTCTGTGTTGACTACTTCTACCCAAAATTATTGTATTATCCCCACACCATTGGGTATGATCCTTTCCTTGTCCATCAGTGTTATGTTCATTCTCTCAACAACTCCATTTTTCTATGGGGTATATGTTGTGGCATTTTGGTGTGCTATGCCACACTACTTGTAGAGCTTCAAAAAATCATTTCCATAGAATTCACCACCATTGTTAGTTCTCGACACCTTGATTTTCTTATATGTCTGGTTTTCCACAAGATATTTAAACTCTTTAAATTTCTCGAAATCTTTTGGATTCTTCCTTAATAAATATATCCATGTCTTCCTAGAAAAATAACTTATGAAGGAGACATAATACTGGGATCCACCAAGTGAAGAGACTGTTACATGCCCAAACACATCACTTTGAACCAATTTTAGAATCCCCTTTGCCCTTGTTTCTCCAGATGGGAACCTCACACAATTTTATTTTTCATATATGCAATATTCAAAAACATTCGACCATACCTTTGTCGTGCATAGCTCAAAGTCCTTTTTCTCCAATGTGTCCCATCCTCTAGTGCCATAACATGGTTGGGTCAAATTGAAGAATACTAGTTGAGTCAGTTTGAATTAATTTAGCCCAATTTGAGCTGAGTCGAATAAAAGTTGAGTATACTTCAGGAACAACAATGTTGTTGCATCCAATTGAGTCGACATTCCTAACAACTTGTATAGGGTTCCAATCAGAACCCCTTTCATTAAGACCATCACACCCTTGACAATTTTTCATGTATACTTCTGAAATAGATTGTACACTCCTGCATCACTCATCTTGCTAACTGATATCATGTTTCTTTCCAAACCCAGAATATGTATCACACCTGGAAGGGTTCTACTCCTTCCATCCTGTAGTATCAGCTGAGATATTCCTCGTTCAACAATTTTGGCTATTGAGCCGTCCTCCAAGAACACATCTCCCCCTTCACATATCTCATATTCATAGAACAATTCGTTGTGAGGTGTCATATGAAAGTACACTCCTAATTCGATCAACCAAACATCTTGATCTAGTTGTTTATTGGTCAATGCCAGATACACATCACCTCCTTTATCTAGAGTAGTCTTTATTTCAATCAACTTCTTCTCATTATATATTGTATCGACTTCTATTTAATTTGAATTACATTCTCTCTATTATAATTCCATGCTTTACTACATTTCCAACATCTTCTTGTCAACTAAACCGAGAATTTAGATCTGCCCTTAGACTTAGATTTTCTACCACAAAATTTTCCTTTATCTCTATCGTCTAGTCAACCTCTCACCATTAAAGCATCTTTGGTTGATCCTTCCATGTTATTCTATCTCATTTTTTCTGAAAATATAGATGCAACCACATCTTCAGGTGCTAGTGTGGTCAACTTACTCCCTACAACCACAACTAAACTATCTAAGAGTCTAGAAAAGAACATAACAGGGTTATACATTTCTCCTCCTCAGTGATTTTAATATCCATAGATGATAATTGGATTATTACAATATTGAAGGCATTCAAATGCTCAGTTACCAAGATCCCATCACTCATCGTCAAAAGATACATTTTATTTCTAAAGAACAACTTATTTATTGGGGATTTTGACTGGTATAAGCTTCCCAACTTGTCCCACGGTTTCTTTGTTGAGTCTTCACTCGAGACATTCGACAATACCAAATCTACAAGATAGAATCGAATCATACTCCTTACCCTTATTTTGAGTTTCTCCCATTCTTCCCTCGACATACTCATCAGAATGATTCCTGGGAATACCACTACCCATTGTTCTCGATCTATAATGAGATCCTCAATTTTAAGCTTCCAAAGCTCAAAATTATAGCCATTGAATTTTTTGATCTCTATTCTTGAACTGATTGCCATTCTTTCAAGCATGACTTTAAAGATCACTGACTTACAAATCCCATTGGACCTAGGGTTTAGAATAGATCCAAGATTCACAAAATATAGGTATGATACCACTTGTTAGGAAATATAGACTTCCACACTAAACCCACTAGGAAAGAGAAGACATATTTTTAAGCCAGAAATTAAATGACATAACATTTACACATTGCACAGAGATTTTACCCTGGAAACACAAATGGGAAAATGAACATTCCTTGAGTGTCAATCTCTCTTGTTTTATTATTCATTCAAAATAAAGATTTACATGACTAGCCTTAGTCTACACCTAATATACAATTGCCACCATACTCTCTTTCATTACACAAGAAAAACCTTGCAGCCAATTCGGCTTGCATCTACATGACCAACAACCTACTCCTAGAGATTAGCATGAAGATAAACTTAATACAATTACAATGTGAATTATTTATAGGATTTACAATAGGAAAAACCCTAAATCATGGCGCCCAAAAATGGTTACATATACTTGCAGATGGTTGGCTACAAATCACACGAATCTCAGGATTTTATTACATTCGACTAACAGTCAGATACACAATTGACTTGCAGTCAGTATTCAATATATTTTCCATGTGACCTCCTGTCGGTTGATTACTCGGTCGATCACTTCAACCTTAGACTTCCTAGTAGATCATGTTGGTTGTGGAGCCTAATTATCTTTCTAATTCATAGGTCTTTATTTTCAGCCATGTTTATGCCCCATGAAGACTGTACACCTCGGAATATTGTACACCCCTACACACGGGGGGGTTGTAGGGGGATTTCCCCCCCCCTGTGGGGTCTGGGGGGCTCATCCC
>SNQJ01S0177704.1:0-12635 GCA_010110895.2 Picea sitchensis
AATAGTTTTGCTGTCATAGTATAGTTTACAAATGATTTTTGCAGGTTTTGATTTAAATCTGTAATCTGTTAATATTGTATATTTGTGATTAAGATTTAATTCTATTAATAAGTGAACATTAATTTCATAGGATTATTGCTGTATAGTTTAGACAGTAGATTGTATATATATATTTCAGTTTTGTTTATAGTTTTCTTTAATTGTTGTTTTCATTTAGATTAGTTCCTTAGTGTAGTTTTCTTTTGTTTTCCTAGGACTTATATTGGCTAACGGAGCCACTAAACCCGTCAGGGTGGATCATCCCAAACGGATTGGGTTGTTTAGACAACCCCGGACTGGATCCACTCTTCCAGTTGGCGAGCGTTCAATTTCGCCCGTCAACAAGTAGTGAACAAAGAAAAGGATAATGTAGAGCCAAATACTGAAGGAGAAATATTAGTCGAAACACCATTGTTGATGGGACAAAATTCAAACACGAAAATGTTTAGTTGGAAAATAGAGAATTATGAAGCCCAAGCAAATGAGTGTTGGTCAATAGAGGTGATTCTAATAAAACAATTGAGAACATGATTATAGTACAAGAAATCCCTATCATACTAAAAAAAAAAGATAAAACAAATGCCAACTCTCATTTCAACTAATACAAAATCAAGACCTCCCCCATGGTCCAGTGAAAGAAGTTGCTTGAAGGCCCATGCCGATGAAGTATCAAAGTCAGTCAAAGAACAAGGGAGGGTACAAATCCTAGTGGAATCCTTCACTGGTTAGGAAAATCGATGGTGGAAAATGCATGCTCCCTTCCTGCAAACATGGAACATCGCTACTCTATATTTTATTAAACAATTCGACGAGAAGAAGATATCATCACAAGTTGACATCTCGAATTTCAAACCTAGGTTCTACCTAGTGCCTTAGATTCACCAATGTGAAAAAGAGCGGAGAAGAGTGGGATATAGGGATGAGAGTTTATGGCCACATATGTTCCCTAACACATTGGATGACATACCAAACAAGTGGTACAAAATCGAAGAAGCATGAGGTCACACATTTAACTGGAATGAAATAAAAGAAAATTTTATTAGAGACTTTGAATTCATTTCATAAGAGGCACACTTGCGAGAGGAAACACTAGAAATAAAAAACTTTCTCGAGAATCCAAATCCTGATGAGATGAAAAATATAGGTAAGAAAAAAGTAGACATAGGTTCGATGTCGACTTGCAACTTTGTGTCGACTCAAAATCAAGAAAACAAAAGTGCTCATGGAATAGACATGGAAAAAAACGTTTTCTAGGACAATGTTTTTGATGGAAAAAAATCACCCCGGAGTAAATAATTATGTAAATATAGTCTATTCAGTATCGAAAGAAGATACATAAAAACTTGATTTTCCTCGAATTATAATAAGGTTATAGAAGGTGAACGACAATTGGATGAGTCCAAAGCACCATAATGGATGGATGGTCAACCAAAAATGGCGAGAATAGGAGACTACTGGTCAAATAAACAAACTAAAGAAATAGTCGACCTACTACGAGAATATCAAGACCTTTTTGCTCATGATTACAAATATTTAAAAGGATTGGTACAAGATATGGGGAGATGAAAATTGACCTCATCCCTGGGCCAAAACTATAAACAACTGACCATATAAGTTATCACATAAGTACAAACCCATTGTTCAAAAAGAGATAGAGGAAATGTTATCCATCAACATCATTTACCCTATCGACAAGTCAGAGTGGGAAATTCCAATGGTCGTGCAACCTAAAAAGAACAACCCCCAAAAATTAATAATATGCGTCAACTTCAGAGGATTAAACAAGCTAATTGTAACCGATCCATTCCTGATGCCATTTACAAATGAAATTATAAATGAAATCGTTGGGCATGGATGCTACTCTTTCACATGGCTTCTCTGGTTACAACCAAGTACCAATTGCAAAGGAGGATCAAGGGAAAACAAATCATCTCTGAATTTGGATCATTCACATATAGAGTGATTTCATTTGGGCTAAAAAATGCCCAACAATTTTTTCATGGATAGTGCTAAAATCATTTCAGGAATACATCTATAAAACAATGGTTGTTTACTTTGACGAATGTACAATTTGCAACCTATTGAAAGACCACATTCAATGTCTTCAAATGATGTGAGAAAGATGTCGACACATTCATATGTCATTCAATATAAAAAATGCATCTTTTCCACACCAATAGGTATCTTTCTCGAGAACATCGTATGCAAATATGGTATCAAGTTCGACATGGAAAAAATCAAAGTAATCCTTGACTTGAAGCCACCAGTGAATAAAAAATAAATAAAAATATTTCTTGGGCATATTGGTTACTACAAAAAATTCATTCACCACTACTATGACATAACGTTTCCAATCAACAAGCTACTTAAAAAAGAAGTTGAATTTCAATGGATCTATGAATGTAACGAATCCTTTGAGCTACTAAAGAGAAAATTGGTAGAAGACTCAATACTACGATTTTCATATTGGTCTTGAAAATTCCATGTCCATGTCGATGCATCCAACATTGTTGTAGGTTTGGTCCTAGCACAACCATACAATTGCATGATTGATCACCCCAATGCATAATCCAGTTGGAAACTGACTAAAGAAGAACAAAATTATTTGACAATAGAAAGGGAGGCACTACTGATGATCTTCACCCTACAATTTTTTTTGCATTATCTACTAGAAAACCCATTCACGTTCTTCATGGATCATCAAGTGCTTAAATATATAGTAAACAAGTTGGTCCACCAAGGAAAAATATGTTGATGGCTACTATTGTTTCAAGAACTACACTTCAAAGTAGTAGTTTGACCAGGTAAAAAGAATGTTATCCCAGATCATCTATCCTAACTTGAAGTAGGAGAATACCCAAATGAAATAGAAGATGATTTACCTGGCGCATATTTATTCCAGGTCAAATTTGCCCCCAAATAAATTGAAGAAATAACAAACCCTTGGAGGGGGGGAAGGCTCTTGATGATCTTACGACAAATAAAAATAATATCCTAGAACTAAAAGCAACACCATTCACTCTCATGAATGGATACCTATATAATCTAGGAAGTGATGATATTATGAGAATATGTGCCCTAAAACATGAGAGAAAAGATATAATCAATGAAGAACATGTTGGCCTTGCAAGAGGCCATTTTTCAATCCAACACAAAATCCTAGAAGATTATTTAGGTAGGCCTTTGGTGGACGAATTTACATAAATACTATCGAGAGCAAGTGAAGAATTCAGACAAATGCTAGAGGATGAGCCGACCTCTGTGGAAAAATGAAATGCCCTTATAGTCAATAAACCGTAGTTTACCATTCGAAATATACGTTATCAACTTTGTAGGTCCATTACTGAAAATATCCAAGTTAAAAGGGGTGAATTATATTATTACAATAGTTGAATACTTAACAAAATGGGTTGAAGTGGAACCAGTCGAGAGTTGTACAAAAGAGATAATATCCAAATTCATATATGAAAACATAGTAACAATATTTGGTTGTCCCTTATGTTAGCATCAATATTTTTAGGCTAAGAATTAGATTTTGTATAAAGTTTTCAAATTCATTCCATGGTCTTAGGAAGACCAAGGCATTCCTAAATTGAGTCACAGTTTGTGTATATAGGGATTCATGGGATGGCTCAAGAAGCCTTAGGTCATTGATAAAATACAGGGTAAGGTGCATGTCAAATAAGAGTCAAAATCACAAGTCAAATACAGGGCAATGTGCATGTCAAATAAGAGTCAAAATCACAAGTCCGAGTCAATGGTTTGTGTATATCATCACACATTATGAAGGTGAATAAGTCATTATAAGGTCCATGGGTTGTTTGTCATCATGAAAGACTTTGTAAGTGTCCTTGGTTTGAAGTCCAAAATGACTTCATATAAGGGAAATGATATCTCATATTTAAAGTCATAAGTTTAGGAGGGAGGTCTTGTCAAAGCATGTTAATGAGCATGATCACATGTAATGAAGTTAGTGCAAGTGGTTGATGGTTCTTTATGTAATTTGTACCTTGGAAATATCAAAAGTTGGGCACACTGTACAAGTCACTTAAATTATATACAGGGCATTTTCACTTCAAATGGGTACTATTCCCTCTCAAAACCCTCCTGTCAAATCCTACATCCTTCTCCATCATATTTCATCCCTCTGCATGCATTCTAGACCTATAAGTTGGTTTCTTCCCTATCGAGCAAGCTCCAAAATCCCTTGCTATGCAAACCCTATTTTTCGCTACGAAAATGCTATGTAGACTCTCACGCTACGCAATTGTTGTCTTGTGCTCCTCGCTACACAAATCCCAGTGTTGATGTTATCGCTCCTCATCTCATACCCAGTCACCAGCTGTGATAAACACATTTTAAAACTCTGATTACCCACACATTGATGTTCGCTAAGTAATCCTTCCTTCACACATAAATGTTTCTATATTGTTTTGAAACAAACCCTAGCTTTGTTAGACTTGATGCGCAAAGTTACATGTTAGGTTTTGAGCACTTCTCCACCTGCCACAAATTCACATCCATCTTGTAGAGATATTCATTTAGCTATGACAACACAAGAGAAGAATATGCACAGAGGAGGGAATGTGTTAAGATATGATCCACAAAGCCTCATCTTGTGAACTCCGATGTTCAGAGTTTATTTTGAGCATGCTAAGTGAATTCAATTTTGTGAGAAAATTCAAGATATAACCAACAGCTAACAAAGGATTTTCCCTCAACTTCAATGGTTTCCAAACAACAATTGTTGGGGTAATATTCCAAGTGTCATAGGGGACAATAGTTGCTGCTACAGATATCCCAATCCTAGGGGAAAGATGGTTTAAAGGTATGCCTCTCGATTCTATATTTTACATTGATTTCCTCAAGCCTAAATATAGAAATAAGAAAATATAGGGAGCCACCATTCCTAGGAAGTATGTGCTAGAGCCCCATGAGAAGTCTCATGAGGGTCATACAAATATATTTTACATTTGAGGGTAGGTTTGATAGGGTATAACAATACCATGTGGGACTCCTCATACACTTCACAAGGAAAAACCCTCTCAACCTACCTTTCCTGTGATGTAGTCAGAGATGACGTAAGGTCCAAGCCAAGGATGACCAAATTAAGAGTAGATTGTTCCACTTTTCTTTAATGAAGCTACTATTTTTTGAGGAACTCATAAAGCTAAATAGAGATTGCGATCATTTCTTGTCCTCAACCAATATTCCCCTGCACCCCAAAAGAGATACCCCATTTTCTGCTGAACGATTGTCTCCTAGTAGCTCAGGTCAAAAGGGAGAGTGTTAATAAAGAAAGGAAAAGGAAAGGAAGAAGACTCTCCTCCAATCCATCCTGTTCCAAAAAAGGGTAGGAAGCTATTGTTTACCAATGAACCAAAAGAAACCCAGACACCCAGAAGGCAAACGACAAGGTCAACATCTAGAAGAATTCCTACACCTACAATGAAAACATAATATGTTGAGGTTGCATATCAAGAGATGGATGAAGGTCAAACCAAAGAAGGAGAGAAAGAATCATAATTTAGGGGAATGAAACAACAACTCAAAGAGGCTCAACATGTGATTGCTCAGTTTTATTTAGAGATAAGAGAGTTGAAGAGGAAGCTAGTTGAGGGAGGTTCTGAGGAACAAACACCGTAGAATATCGCACTCCATGCAATAAATTTCAAAGGAAGAGGTTGCATAACCCCGAGACCAGCTGGCTAAGCCTAAACCTTCCGCCGACAATGAGAGTACTCAACGCCTGGTATGAAACCTCATCCCATACTTAACAGTATTTCCATGATCAAATCATAAAGTTCATGGAAGAAGAGAGAATATCATAGGATAGAATCATGAAACACTTTAAGAAATTCAAACCAACCATAGATAATGCATGTGAAGTCCTTTCTAATGCCTACCAAAATTGAAGAGAAACCTTTTTTAGGTAGGTGGGAAATTTGAAAGTGCGGAACTTAACATTGAGGAAGGAGAACAGGCATATAAATAAAAATATACGATTGAATGATGAATCCAATTTAAGAACCAAAAAATGAATACAAAGAACCACAAAATGCATATATACAAGAACAATATGAAAATCTCCTTTATTACGATTATCAAACCCTTGAAGTAGGGCAACACCCATACAATGGATCCTATTATGGAAGTGCTGGATCTCTCTCCTCGCTCAATTTGTCTCCTTCGAGGGAAAACCTCCCAATGTATTTCCTACCCACAATACAATACTCTCTCATGTCCCATTACATTACTCGAACTCCCTTTATGTAGTGCTACCATCACCTAAGAATATTGTAGAGGAGGAATCTTCTAGAGGTTGAACCTTCTAAGAAGTCCTTACATTTATTATATCTAATTACTCCATTTATTATATCTAACTACCATAGTGGGACTTATTTAATATAGTGACCTAGTCCACCTTACATAGAATGGCCTCCAATGTTATCACTATGGGCCCTCTCAGCCTCTCCCCCACTACCTCTCTAGCTACCTTACATTCCATCCCCCTTATGAAAGCATTGTCCTCAGCGCTTGTTGTACAACCATATACCAGGGTCCCATGGATAAGTGTGGACCATAGTGCTGAAGTAGACTAGAGAACTAGGGTCCCAATGAGAAATGGAAGCCACCATGTTGAAGTAGTCCAACCACCATTGTAAACCAGGGTCTCATGTCCAAGTGCGCAAGTGAACTCCACACGGAAGATATCGACATCCAATAACCAACTGAAAATGATGCTCTGAATACTGACACCTATCATGTGGATCCAAATAAGAATATCCAACCACATAGTGGGAAAGGGTCAATGTTGAATCTGGAAGGAACAATACCATTTTAGAATATGCAGGTTGGACACTGGTAATCATAACTATCTCTTGATGTGGGATATTGATGTTCTCTACAGAAGGTGGAGTAGAGTCATCAAATAAAATATGGAAGTGGTTGTCATCCTAGAAATGACAACTATCCATATACCAATCATCGCAATCGGCATTGAGATCATACCAAGGATATATTTATTGATTATACTCATCCTTGATGTCCTCCATAAGAAATATCTCCTGCATGCTATCCAATGAATATTGAATACTACAAAAATTATCATTGAGGCCATCTACAAGGTCATGCAATCTAGCATCCAATGTGTCATACAATTGAGATTTGAATGCTTCAATAATTTGTAGAAATTTTTTGAGGGTTTGAGAGGAAATATCCATATGATCATCCTAAGAACTCTTTGGTCCCACAACTGTCATGAGAAAACCAAAAATATAGAACAATAAGTTACGGCAGAAAAAATAAAATGGCTTTTCCTGGAAAAACCCTAAAAAACTGTTGAATTTAAAATGCTCATAACTTCACTTCCTGGACTCCATTTCGGATGATTTTTTTTTTTAATTGGGTGAAATTGTGAGAGGAACTCAGATATATAATATTTTTTGGAAAATTAGGCCTCCAACTTCTAAATAAATAACAAAATATTGCACCGTCGTCTGCGGAAAAAACCCTGAAAAATTGCAGATTTTAAAACTTCAATATCTTGACTTCCCGGACTCCATTTCAGACGATTTTGTTTTTCAACCTGGGTGTTTTTATGAGAGGAACTCAGAAAAACAATACTTTTATGCAAAATTTGCACAAAAATATACCGAAATTTTCTGGAATGTCGCAGCCCTCTTTTTTCTTCTCCGAAAAAAAAAACCTGCAAAAATAAAAAAATATTTGTCCACAATGTTTGCCAAGGAAAGTGCTCTGATACCACTTGTTAAGAACCAAAGACTAAATACAAAAGAACCACAACAGATATACAAGAACAATATGCAAAATTCCCTTTATTACTATCAAACCCTTGAGGTAGGGAAACACCATACAATGGATCATATTATGGAAGGGATCCTCTCCTATTCACTTGCCTCTTCGAGGGGGCAACCTCCTAACGAGATTTAGTTCAAAATACAATAATTCTCTTCATGTCCCATTACATTGCTTGAACCCATTTATATAGTGATACCATCACCTAAGAACATTCTAGAGGAGGAATATTCTAGAAGTAGAACCTTCTAAGAAGTCCTCTTACATTTATTATATCTAATTACCCATTTATTATATTTAACTACCATAGTGGGTCTTTTAATAATATAGTGGACCTAGTCCACCTTACATTGAATGGCCTCCACTATTATCACTATGGGCCCTCTTCCCTCCCCCCACTACCTCTCTAGCTACCTTATAGCCAGAAGAAGACTAGAGCTACTTGCAGAAGTAGCCGAGATATGATTGAAGAAACTCACAATTTTGCATTTTTGGGAAAAAAGCCATTACAACTGCAACATAAATGGTGATTAAAGGAGGAAGAAAATTAGAAAGGTTTAACATATTTCTATAAGAAACGTCTTTTTTAATATCCTTTTGCCTCTGATTCAAACAAATATGATAGTATGAGGCAACCTCTTGAACTTAGCTACAATTTTGACTGATAAACATGCATACAAAACACTTGTGTAGCGAGCCCGTGTTATGAAAATGTTGTAGACACATATGATTGAAAAGGACAGTATAAAATGATTGATGTACCACAATGGAGGTCAAATCAGGTTTCAAATCGGTAGCTACCACTTGGATTTGCACAAGTTTCAAGAAAACCAAGCGTTCTCCGCAAACGCTATAGGTAGCATTTGTGTAGCGCTAGCTCCAGTCTATTATGCAAAGGTGACAGGGCTACCTAACATCGCACCAATTGTCTCGAAGGGGTCTCCAAATTCACTTGATGACTCATCCATACATCATAATCAATTTTTGCTAAGATATTTGATTGTATAGGATACATTTTGTTTTGCATTAAATATGGTCAAAATGGACTTACTATTTTTAGTAAAGTCATTTTGGATTTGTTCTCTTCCAATGTAACCAGATCCACTATTGCAGTCAGCTAGAGCTCGAATCCTAGTAGCCTAGTTTAGGAAATAGGTTCTTATATATTTTGATTTTTTTTTTGATGTAAAAGGGCGAGTTGGAAGAACTATAGTATTTTTTATCCTCATTGTAAATTTTTTAATCTGAATGAAATGAAAATGCAGAAGTCCCGAACCTTCATGAAAAATATTCTAATGGTGATGATTTGACAGTGTGTTTCTTATATTTTGTACGTATATCTTGTGTCCCTACTTGCATCTCATTTTTCCTATGTTTAAATTGATATTTAAGAGTGTAGAATTCATTCAAATGGTGTTATATACTCAAAGAATTTAAACGATGCCTTTTCTTCCTAACTAGGTCAGAATTCATCTATATGGTGCTCTGATTCTATTATGTGTTGCATTTTTCCTCTTTCGCCCCCTACAACAAATTCAAAACTGAAGGTTTCATCCAACTAATTTAGACTTTGTTCCTCCGAGAGGTTCTATCTACCAGACATTAGTTTCATTCATTTTCAAGATTTGACTCCATAGCCCAAAAAACATCCTTCTCCTCCTTGCCAACAAAAATTTATTAAATCCACTCAAAAATTTAAACCCTAGCCATTATTTTATCAAGAAAAACCATCTATCAGAGACAGTGACAAGATAGATCCCTCTATGAACTGAGTAGGCTAGTACCATCCACTCAAAAATTTAAACCCTAGCCATTATTTTATCAAGAAAAACTATCTATCAGAGACAGTGACAAGATAGATCCCTCTCTGAACTGAGTAGGCTAGTACCCATCTCTAAAGAGGTTTGTGGTTACCGTTATAGGTTGTTTCCTCAGCCAAAACAATTTACTCAGTGTTAACACCTTGATGTTAGCCAGTTATCAAGGAACACATTTTTTCAATGGCACAATTGAGATTCTACTTAAAAATTTCATAATCGACCATATGAAAATGATGTCCTATCATCTGCAAGCCAATGGTGCTATCAATTCCTTTAACAAAACACTTCATAGGGGATTAACAAAAAAATGTGGACTCGACAAAGATGATTAGGATGAAAAGGTTACAACACTAATATGGGCATACAAGACCACATACAAAATATCGACTGATCAAACACCATTTAAATTTTTTTATGCTCAGGAAGTTGTAATCCCATTACACTTCCATGCAAATGCAGGAAGCGTAACATCCATCCTATAATTTGACCATATCCTAAATATGAGACAATTTTTTTATCAAGTTAACAAACTAGACGAATAAAGGATGCTATCAAAACAATATCAAGAAGCTCAAAAGTATCAACAAAAGTCCTGGCATGACTGACACATAAAAAAAAGATGCATTAACACATGAGACTTGGTATTATTGTACAACAGTTGGATAAAGGGAAAACCACGAAAATTAGAAGTTGCTTGGTTGGGTCCTTACATGGTCGAGGAAATCCAACCATCATGAGTAGTTTGATTAAGGACATTTTAGGGGAACCCCTTCCAAAAACTAGTCAATGGGGCCCGACTGAAAAAGTATAACATGTAACAACCACAAAACGTTTTGGTCAAAACCTCTTCGGGGCTGCTAATAGGATTTGACTAGGTCAAAAACATTCAAGGGTGGCATATGTTGAGTCAAAAATAAAGAAAATAAGGAAAAATAAGAAATAATAAAAGAAAGTAAAACAAAATATAAAACAAAAGAAAAAAAAGATTAACATAAGCAATAAAACAGTCGGTTATGGAAATTAGTGTTGATATCATTTCCCATTTCTATGTTTTCCTTCCTCATTCTATCTTCCCAACTTATTTTTTCCATTGTGCTTCCCTCTTCTACACCTCCCCTTGTTTCCATCTTTATTTTATCTTTTCTTCTCTCCCTTTCTAGTTACCATACTTGGTCATATTTCAGTAATCAGTGGATTTGCAGGATGGTGGGTTGGTGGACCTTCATCTCCATCCACTTTCCCATATCTTAAGTTCGTTGCTACACTACACTTAGCCATTTTTTTCAACTTCGTAGGTTTTCGGGTTTGAGCCCTCATCCTCCAAGTTCTATGATCTCCACTTTGCACCCAAATTTCTGTGATCTACATTTTGACCATTAGATTTATCGCGGGTGTTGAGCCCTAAGCATTTCATTCCTTTTGCATGCAAGTCTGACCGATCACCTTTCTACACTTAACATATTTTTGATCATCCCTAACCATGGGTTCGCGGGTTCCCAGGTCGATAGGTTTATGAAAATATCCATATTTAAACTCACTCTCGTCGGTCCTCGCAATTCTATTGCTTTTCCCAATATGAATTAAGTGTTGTTTAATGATAACTACTTTTGTGCAGGCTCTGAAAATATCATCATTAATGGTGAAAGGTTCGAGGAATTACTCATTAAATTGCAGTGAATCTCCATTTTCCAAGGGATTAAATTGTCATCATATCTCCTAAAAGATTTCTTTGAAGTTGTTATCCAGCTGAAGAAATACTCCTATCAACCTATGGCAGCATCATCTAGAAAACAATTTTGTAGTGATACTTTAAATATATTTGGTCGTGAAGACCAAGACTTTCAGTGGTCAAGATTATATTCATATTATTACTCTCCTACTACATAGAAAGATGTAATTTAGGCATCTGGAATCACTCATGCTGGGTGTGTTCCTAAGGTTTTTGAGTGTAAAGAACTTGTTGCATGGTGTGTGGACAAGTACGTGCCGAGCTAGAGAATTATACAACTCCGAGATCATTCTCTGATTCCCTTTCACCGCAAGTTTTTCGTAAGATGTTGAAGATCCTAGAGCCAATGCTTACTTTCAAAGGAGAAGACTGCAAATATTTTTTGAAGAAACATAACAATGGGCTTGACCTCCTTCTTGAATATTTGGAGAATCCTGCATCTATTCCAGAAGACATAAACATGATCCATCTTGAGTCTCTTAAAAACCCTTATCAAGAAATTGCATGGATGTTTACCAGGTTGACAGGTCAAGAAATCACTACTACTATCTCTCGCATGATTTTATATATTTTATATTTTACAGTGAAATAAAAGGCTATCTTTGACTGGGGAAAACTGATTTCTATCAAAATATCATCCCATTTATAACACTATAAAAGGGAAAAAAATTATTTATGGATTCTTATATGATATTTTCTATTGTGTATTGTTGTCAATTTCCAAACTTGACAATAAGTAAGAGGGTGAATCGTGAAATATATCCAATTACCTTCTGGTATCAGTCACTATGGAGACATAAGATCCCTCAATATTTTTAGGAAGTTTTTAATGATTTTTTCTCAGTCTTCAAAAGGTTGTTGTTGGGCAAAAACACTTCAAGGATATCTGACCAAGATAAAAGATTCTTAGAGAAAAAAGGAACAATATAACAAATGGAGAATCACAGTGTCATAAGGATATTATGTTCAAAATAAAATCCTTCTTTTCTCCCGTATGATGTATCTAACAAATTATTCATTTACAGAGGTGGCAAGGCAATATAACTTGTGGCTACATTTTTTCCATGAAAAAAGGAAAAAACAATTCATTCCCCTTCCATGAAAGATTGGATATTTCATGTTTAGAAACATAAATAAAATTGACAAGTTTGCAAATCATTTCAACAATGTGAATTTAAAGTATGTCGAAAAGATGAAAGTCTTTGACCCGAGAAAAATCTTTGTAGAAC
>SNQJ01S0177704.1:23069-34560 GCA_010110895.2 Picea sitchensis
TGCTCTCAAACAAGTTGCAGCTTGTAAAACAAAGGTAGCAACCTCACATTGAGTTGGTGCTCAATTATAGATGATGTACAGAACTTAAAAGACTGCCTATCATTTCGAAGAAGAAGAGGTTTTCTCCCTTTATGGGTTTCCTCGTGAAAATCTGTCTTTATGTATACCTTATGTGTGACTAATGCTCTTTAATTTTACTGTCCATATGTTGTATATTGTTGATGATCACTTGAGGAAATATTAATAATGTTTTAATAGACTTAAAATTGTTTAAGTTCAAAGACAACTAATTCACCCCCCCTCTCAGTTGTCTTAGTAATTTCAACACTTATCATCTTCTAGAAGATGGATACTATACATGTATATCTTTAGATTTTGATATGTAGATTCGTTGTGTATTTCTCGCGGCTACACTTTATATAGTTATATGACATGGATCTATAGTGTATTTGATTGGTAGCCATGATTTTATTTCAGCCCGAGCATGTGTATGCCCACCTTGGTGAGACAATTGTTATTTTGCAGATGGCACCTCCCGAATTATGGTCCCTGGGCTCACTAGTTTGGTACGTTGATAAATATCGATAATGTATTTCGGCCATTAAATGCTCTTCTGACCTCACACATTAGGGGGCATCTATTATAACCCTAATTTGCACCAAACATGCTTACCTGGCATCATGCCATCTCATATTCCTTCTTTTCCAAGCCACTACTGAACAACTCTTCTAAAAAAATCCATTTTTAAAGGCCCACGCACCCTGCTCCACTACAGCCCATGTGTATCTATAGTGTCCACTCTAGCTGACCCATTACAGCCTGCGTGGACCTTCAGAAGCAAAAAAAAATGAAAGTTGTTGACGGAACACGCAGCTTTGGGAAAGTTAACTAAACCTTTCAGCCATGCATGGCCAGTCATTCGACGAAATACCTAGCTCCTTCTAACCTATAAAAGAAGGGGTAGGGGTTCCATTTGAAGGGAGGAGAATCATAGTAAAGAAACTATACCCAATTAAGCATTCCCTTTGTCCCAACCTTTATCCATCCTTGTGCAAAGTGAAGTATAGAGCAAAGCAGTTGGAAGATAGTGGAAGAAGAGCCCAGGACCAGGATCAGGGAGTAGTAGCCGACTTTATCATTGTAAGGTATCATTGTGAAGTTAATAAAAGAATTGCTTTTCTCATCCCGCCATATGAGATTGTCATTATTGGAATATTGATTATATGATTGATTAAATCTCTTACCCATTAGTTCATAGATCAAATGCTTTTGGAGTTCTTTGTTTGTCTTTAGTGAATGCAGGTCAACATTGGGAGGTGAGTTGCAGTCAAAGAAAGACCAAGCACAAAAAGGGATCGACATCAAACATGAAAAATAAGGTATGCCAACTTAATCTCTTGAGCCTTGTATTTACATATGAGTAATGGGGGTTTAGGCATGGGATGATGGTAAAAAGTAAGAATCTTTAGGTCATTTCTGCATGCATGATAAAACCCTTAGTGCTATTCCGTAGGAGGGATTTCCCACCCACAACAATGGACCACCCTACGTCAAGAAAGGGACAATAAAGTACTAGATTTCACCAATATTTTCCATACCCTGGGCACCAAATTGGGTATCAAAGAATCTGAGCAACATCTGGTGCTCAGATACCATGGTTTTTTGCATTGATACATTCAAACAAAAATGGATTTTCTGGACATCGCCTCATTGGGTACGACTTATAGACATGTTGTTAAGATAAAGCAAAAAATTAAGTAGAAGAGGTGAGAGTTTGGATCTACAAATCCCTCACAGACGAAGCATGGAAAAGGCAACCCCAACCCACATGACAAGGGATAGAGAAAATAAGACCACTCTTAGGACAACCAGTCCAAGCTGCAACATAAGAAGAACAACGAAAAGATGAAGAAGGACACAGGAAAATGGTGTGAATACCATAAAATCCCTTGGCACAACACTAAAGAATGTCTCTCCAAGCACTCACTTGTGGTCGAGCTTAAGGTGTCCAAGTCCGAGGTCGATTCTGACTCTGAATCAAATCCATAAGGAGGGAAGCAAATCATCGATGATGAATCCAGTGCCACTTTTGCTACCACCAAATTCCAACCAAGAGAACCAGAAGAACTAGAGGAAGGGGAACGCCTTTTTCACTCACATATGTGGGTAAAGGGAGATCCACTTCATTTTATTGTCAATAGTAGTAGTAATAAGAACCTGAACTCAATAGAGGTCATCAAGTGATTAGACCTTCCGATGACACTGCACCTGCAACCCTACACCATCGGTTGGCTTTGATAAGGAAGAGATCTCTGTGTCAGCCAACAATGGCATCTTCCCTACGACATCAAGCCTTTCAAAGACGAGGTATTGTGTGATATTTCTCCCTTTGAAGTTTGTGATGTTATTTTAGGACAACCATATTTGTGGAAGTGTCATGCTATGTACGATTCTAGACCCTGCAGTGTTATTATTACTTTGGGTAGACAATTGTACAGGATACCAGAGGTAGTGTTGCCTACCGCTATTTCTTTAATCTCTGCTAAGAAATGCAGTAAGGTTATTTCATTGACCAAGAAGTTCATCTTCTTTGTGATCAATGTTCATAGTAAGTAGAAGGTATCCACCACATCTGTGGCATCTACACATAGCCTCTCTTTGTAGCAGAAACAAGTGGACGAGATCATGGAAGAGTACAGAGACATCTTCTCCTCACCCACTGGGGTACTGATGCACGACCAAGTCAAGCATCCAATTGATCTGACCCTCGGTGCACCTCTTCCTAATGGACTAGTCTATCATCGTTCATTGATGGAAAATGAAGAAATCAAGTGTCATATCCAAGAGTTTCTTCAAAAGGGGCACATCATACCCAACTCCTCCCCTTGTGAAAGCCCAATTGTACTAGTGTAGAAGAAGGACGAGACCTGGATACTCTGCATTGATTACAGAGCATGTTGGCACAGGGGCAGACCCAAGGTTCAACGCTTCAACAATGCACCAACAAGACCCTAACTACTATCCCTTTCGGCAACACCTGCGAAGCAGGTGAAGTCTCACCCAAGGTAGAGGCAGGGGGGGTTACAGGACTCAAGTGTTTGTAACCAAGTTGGGACATAGATCTGTGATTACAATTACTTCACAGAGTACTTAAGAGAAACATGCAATAGTTATCAACTTCATTCACATCGCAAAACAAACCATAAGGCTAAATCGACGCAGTAACAATAACGAAATAAACATCACACTTAGCATCATAAGATGGATCTAGCACATTCAACATAAATAAAGAAATAAGCATTCATAGATCTATCTATCATACATAACAATCAATGCACTAAGCAGATCTATAGCATAAACATCATAACACAAAGAAAACCATCAACACATGATATATTGGTTCACCCCATTGCGGGGCTACATCCACCAACTTCTTCTTCTTCTTTATTAAGCTTCAATCTCTTACATTCATCTGCTCCTGTGCACTAAGCCACAAATCCAAGCTTCACACCGAACAAGTGATCTGTGCACTAAGCATCAGATCCACCCTCCCAAAATTAGTCAAGGCACAGAGACAACTCCTCTACTAAGCACAGATCCTTACATACACAATTTTTTGCACTAAGCAACTCAAAACTACTTGCACTTAGCCTTGCAATCTATCGACCTCTTTACCTGCTTCTTTCTACCTTACAATCTTTACTTATTTATACTTTTACACTTTCTTACAAAAAGGCCTAATCAAGGGTAAACCCATGGGCCAACATCCCATAACCCATTACATAAACCCTAAGAACCACATGATGGGTCCACAAATCCCACAAAACAAGTGAGATCCATGATCCCAGCTACGCCTGGGTGCTCCATGTTTGACCAACTTGTCGAAGTCCAAAAAGTGGTCAAACCTGACCAAGATTTCCTCAAAACTTGGTCGAGGGCCAACAAAGCATTAAACAAAATCACCATTACCCAATTCCCAGGATTGATTACCTTCTTGACCAACTCAAGGGGACTAAGTTCTTCAACAATATTGATCTAAAGTCTAGCTACCACTAGGTTCCCATCGAAACAACTGATGTATGGAAGAAAACTTTCAAATCTAAAGAAGGCCTCTTCGAATGGCTAGTCATGCCCTTTGTCTTAACAAATGCACCAACCACTTTCATGAGATTGATTGATGATGTATTGAGACCCTTCACCAACTATTTTGTGGTGGTATATTTGGATAACATCCTCATATTCAATAGAACTTGGGAGGAGCACATTCAAAATATTCAACACATTTTGAGCACTCTGCGACAACACAAGATATATGCCAACTTGGAAAAATGTTCCTTTGGCATGAACATGGTCCAATAATTGGGCTACATTGTTGATGAACATGGGGTACATTTTGATCCAGCTAAGATCCAAGTCATCTGTGACTAGCCAGCCCCGACCACACTAACTGAGCTTCAGAGCTTCTTGGGACTAACCAAATTCTACCGACGGTTCATGTTGGGATTCTCCCATATTGCATGGGCCCTCATCCAAGTGACCAAGGGCGGTGTCAGGGAAAATTTCATGTGGGGGAAGGAACAACAATGAGCATTCCATGATTTGAAGCATCACTTGTGATCAGATCTAGTACTCTCCTTTCCCGATCTGCAACAACCGTTCAAGATTGAGACTGATGCATCTGACTATGTTGTCGGTGCATTTCTCACTTAGAATGATCATCCAGTGGCATACCATAGTGAGACACTCTCAGATACTGTTCGGAAATACCCCACTTATGACAAGGAAATGTATTCCATTGTACAAGCCTGTCGTTAATGGAAACATTACATTCTGGGAAAGGAGACGATCATCCACACTGATCACAAGCCTCTGCAGTTCATACAGACACAGGAGAAATTGCAGAATGACCACCATTAGAAGTGGTCCACCTACCTGCAACAGTTCCATCTCAACATCAAGTATAAGACAAGGATCTCAAACCGTGTCGTTGACTGCCTCAGTCGTCCTTTCGTGACTGTACTCATCACTGTGCTCCATTCATGTGGACATGAGGCATCTGAGTGGCCCCAACTTTATCAGCAAGATCTAGACTTCACCACCACCTATCAACTCTTGGGTATAGGTGCAACTATCACTGATTTTCACATTCAGGACAGATTGTTATGCCATCTGGTCCATCTCTGTGTTCCTTCAAGCGAGCGTGCAAAGATTATTTGGGAAGCCCACTACAATCGGATGGTAGGACATTTTGGTGTGGAGGAAACTATGGTCGTTCTACATAAACTTTTTTATTGGCCAAAATTTTGACATGACGTCAACAAGTATATCAGATCTTGCACTGCCTGTGTCATTACCAAGACATCCATCAAGAAGCAAGGCTTATACACCCCTCTTCCTACTCCTGCGAAGCCTTAGGAATCCATCTCAATGGATTACATGTATGGCCTTTTTTCCACCAAGAAAGGAAATGATTATGTATTTATGGTCATTGATCAGTTTTCGAAGATGGCCATCCTCACAGCCTGTAAGAAGAATATCACAATGACATACACTACCAAGCTCTTCTTCGAATGAGTGTGGGTCCATTTTGGGATACCACAGACCATCATCTTCGACTGGGACATTAGGTTCCTCAACAAATTTTGGTCGAGTCTCTGGTCATTGTTGGACACCAAGCTCACTAAATCCACTTCTTTCAACCCCCAAACAGATGGCTAGACAGAGGTCATCAATCATATGATTGTGCACATCCTACGCATGTACAACTCTAAGCATCCATGTACATGGGATG
Organism: Picea sitchensis; assembly: GCA_010110895.2. Taxonomy (NCBI): domain Eukaryota; kingdom Viridiplantae; phylum Streptophyta; class Pinopsida; order Pinales; family Pinaceae; genus Picea; species Picea sitchensis. Next base: position 28,861 of record SNQJ01S0177704.1, read on the forward strand.
AGAGCCTCCCCTATGTTCAACATAGTTACAATAGGGCTCTCCATAGCTCCGCCGGCCATAGCCCATTTCAGGTGGGACTAGGATTCCAACCCTTGGGTATCATTGATGTTGCACTCCCTCTTGCAACCACACAGACAGACTCTTCCCATGTTCAGTTTGAGACTAAAAAAGCCACCAGATTCATTGAGTGGATTCAACACATCCACCAATAGGTCTAATATATTTTTCATAAAGCTAATGTTAAGTACAAATAACACCATGATCAACATAGGGAACCACACCAGTTTCAGGTTGGAGACAAGGTCTGGTTACACTTGCAGAATGAGCGTTTTATAGGGCCCCATCGGAAGCTCTGCCCACTTCACTATGGGCCTTAAACCATCACCAAGGATGCGAGTAACAATGTTTTTGAGCTTAACACTCCACCATTCCTTGGCTTTCACCCAGTGTTCAATATGGACCTTCTTTGACCATATTTCCCCCCATTATTGGACACCTAAGAGATCGCAGAACAATGAACACCAACAAAGCTCAACCCTGACCGCATGGAACATGCATCCATTGATCAGATAGTGGACACACGGGTCAAGGGCACTCACCAACAAAGGATCTAGCTTTATCAGGTTGTCAAGGCAGGGTCGCTCCTACACTAAGGCAAGTGGCTCACCCGGGGCCAAATCCAGCAGAATTTTCCTCACCTGATGGGGGAACTCAACGCAATGGAGACAATTTCTTTCTAAGGGGGGAAGATTGATCTAGGTGCATATTGGTGGCCACCCACCTATTCCAACTGGCTCCTCTTGTTAGTTTTTAGTTCATAACGTTCTTTTGTACTTCTTTGTAATTGTGGGTTCTACACTTCTGTGGTTGTCTGAATCCCTACACATATTCCAAGTGGATACTCATGGCATCCCATCTAATCCAACTGGCTTATTTTGTATGTTTTCATGTCAACACATTTTGTTGTACTTCCAGGGCCATTTTGGGGCCCTTAACAGTGTTTTTTTGGCTTGCCACAGTCAAACTGTAGATGGAGTTAGAGTTTGACAACGTAATGTGTATTTATCTAAAATACCTTTCCAACAGTCTATCATGCACCTAAAATGGAGGCCATATGCAAAAGTTACGACCCCAAGAAGTTGAGGTACCAACTTACCCATAGGGGCCCACATAACTTTTGGCATTTCATCTTCTAGGGTTAGGTTTTTGGATGTCTATGGTTTTGGCATTCATGAGTAATATCAAAAAGGCCTCTGGAGCCTCATTGTAATCATTCTACTCAGAGAAATGTACGTAGCAACCACATCTCTTCTTAGAGATATATACCACCATTCGAGCAAGTGTTTCAATTCTACAAATTTATAGTTTCGACCTATTTCATTTAATCAATAAAAGATATTGTTCACTGGATATCTGTGTTGTTATTCATATCTCTGTGTTTATTGTATTCAGTATGTTAATTAGTTCGTTTCGCTCATAAATACGGATCTCTAACCATTTTAGTATTTGGAAAAATATTTTCCAACAAGCTTTTGCAGGTGCACAAGTCAGAAAAATGACTCACATATTTGTTGTACACATACAAATTCAAGAGTTTTCATTAATGATAACAAACATTTATATGGAAAATCCTTATGTTTTACAGGTGTAACAAGAAGATAAATAAAAAAGACTACTCAAGAGCATATATTTGATAATCTTATTTGACACACATATAAGGAATACAATATGCAAATAACTTTTCCATTCACATATGCTCCATATTTGTTTATTGATGAAACATCAGGATCAAGGAACTATTTTTAAAGTTCATAGGAAAAAGGAGGAAGAGAAGATTGATTTCAGAAAATGACTCCATGCCCAGTGATAGAAGGCACATGTCTACGATTCTTGGTGCCTCACAAGGAGACACCATCCCCTAGTTGGAGCTAGATGTTGTAACTTAAAATTACCTTATCAATTTTTTTTCAATTCCTCACAAAATTTGGCTTACCCATTGAGCTCGTTGTTGCTTCAAATCCAATCTTACTCCATAAACTTCTTCTTAATCCATTTGTTCTATCCTTCCCACCAAATATTGAGTCCTTGTTTTATTGATAAAACTTGTACTTATCTGGACCCCAATCAAATTTGTATCCTATGTGTTTCCATGACCGAATTATCGCGGTTATCATAAGCCATGCATTTCGAAGAATATTGTGTTTTGGTCATAAATCCAAATCCTACAACTCACACCTATAAAATTCTACCTATCTAAAGACCTAGAACTAAGTTAAATTGAAATATTTTAAAAGAGTTTTCTATTCATCATTTTTATTTTATTTTGACATGAGATTATCCTAAATTATAATTAAAACTTATGTTATTGGTATTTCTAAGAATTTATGACATTTGTTTTAACATTGGCATAGGTTATAACTCATTACTACATATGTTATTTATATATACATTATATAAATTGATAATGGTAATATTAATGAATGTGTCGTACTTTTTGTAGGGACAAAGGAGGATTGGACTTTTTAGATGTGGATATTTGACCATTAAATAATATAAATCAGATTCTCTTATTTGGTGAATGTCGGAGAACAACCTAAGAATGAAAAGTTGTGGATAGAGAACCCTCACTAGATATGTATACATCATTGCCACTTCCCATATCAACATGTTTCAATCATGGAAATGGGAAATTGATTCAACACGCCGATGAAGAAAGATCCCTTGAAGGAGGAATGTGAGCTAGAGTGTACTCATTCATTTAGGGTTTCCCTCCTCGCCTCTCCGACGAAAGTATAAAAGAGGTGTGTATGAATATTGATTCCAACAAACATGTTTGACAATCTTGGAGCTAAGGTTTTTAGAGATTATTAAGAGGACAACATGTAGTCTTACTCTCTCGAGCGTATCCAAAGTCGTGGATTCATCTTGGATTGCAACATGGGTCACATTTCCCTAAAATGGGTTTTCGTTAGTCATACATGGTCAAAGAATTAAAAATATAAACATAGTGAAAAAATGCATATCAAATTACACCATGTATGATTATCATATCAAAATGCCTCGACCCCTTTGCAACTTATTAATCCTAGATTCATCTTGGATTTCAACATGGGTCACGTAGGTTGTTCCATGTATATTTATTCTTGCAAATCCCCATGAAAGAAGGGGGATTTCACATCCATATGATGAACCTCCGATTTATGTGAGGAAACAAGGTCTAGAATAAGGCGGATGCAATTCATTTTGGCTATAAGGGTAGAGGTTTCATTATAGTCAATGCCTTCAAATTGAGAGAACCCTTTGGGAACTAACTGAGCCTTGTGTCTTTAAACACTTCCATATGATGCATACTTAATTATGTACACCCATTTACATATGACAAGTTTTCTTCCTTTCGAAAAATGAATAAGATCCCAAGTATCATTCGCCATTAAAGAGTGATACTCTTCATCCATTGTTGGTCCCAATATGGACTACCTAAAGCTTCTGCAAATGTGTCTTGGTCATGGGTCTCTGAAAATTGATCCAAAAGAGAAGAGGCTCGCTAGAACTATGAATGTGTCTAATGTTGATATGAAGGATAACAAACAATATCACCAACTTCTTCTTGAGTTGAATGGACCCATCTAGGAAATAATGGTGTTGGTGTAGGTTCATGTTCAAGAGAATCATTTGGAGGAAGGTGATTATATGAAGGTGGATTTTTATCCTCACTATAATCATGTGAAGAAGAAGAAACCAAAATAGGAACAAAATATGGCCCAAACTGTTGTAGGAAAATCTGCCTGCGGACAAGTAGATCGACCTCTAGAGATTGACCTTAACCCTAGACAGAAAAATGCTTATCATGGACACTGNGGAGGTTTTCCCCTCGAAGAGGCAAGTGAACAGGAGAGGATCCCTTCCATAATAGGATCCATTGTATGGTGTTGCCCTACTTCAAGGGTTTGATAGTAATAAAGGAGATTTTTCATATTGTTCTTGTATATCTGTTGTGGTTCTTTTGTATTCATTTTTTGGTTCTTAACACTGGATTCATCATTCAATCGTATATTTTTATTTATATGTCTGTTCTCCTTCCTCAATGTTAAGTTCCGCACTTTCAAATTTCCCACCTACCTAAACAAGGTTGCATTTCTCCTCAATTTTGACTGAGCATTAGAAAGGGATGCTTAGGCATTGTCTATGGATGGTTTTCATTCCTTGAAATTCTCCATGATTCTATCCTATGATATTCTCTCTTCTTCCATGAACTTTATGATTTGATCTTGAGCTTCTCTTAGCTACTTATTAAGCCATCTTATGTTTTTTTCTCCTTTTGTGGGTGAAGTAGGGAGTTTTTCTCTTGCTGCAAGCTGGCCCTGTGTCTCTAAACTCTTCTTCCTAGTTGAGTATATTGTCAGAGGAGTTTTAGGCTTGGCCAAAACTATGGTCTCAGGGTTATGCATAGCCTCCTTCCCCTTTGAAATTTATTGCATGGGGTCTGTCTTATTCTCTGGTGTTTGTTCCTTAGAACCTCTCTCAAATAGCTTCCTCTTCAGCTCTCTTATCTCTAAATAAAACTGAGCAATCACATGTTGAGCCTCTTTGAGTTGTTGTTTCATTACCCTAAATTCTGAGTCTTTCTCTCCTTCTTTGGTTTGGCCTTCATCCATCTCCTGAGTTGCAACCTCAACATATTATGTCTGCATTGTAGGTGTAGGAATTATTCTAGCTATTGACCTTTTGGTTGGCCTTCTGGGTGTCTGGGTCTCTTTTGGTTCATCAGTAAACAATAGCTTCCTACCCTTTTTTGGAACAGGATGGATTGGAGGAGAGTCTTCAACTTCCTTTCCTTTTCCTTTCTTTGTAACACTTTCTCCCTTTTGACCTGAGCTACTAGGAGACAATCGTTCAGCAGAAAATGGGGTATCTCTTTTGGGGTCCAGGGGAATATTGGTTGAGGACAAGAAATGATCGCAATCTCTATTTAGCTTTATGAGTTCCTCAAAAAATAGTAGCTTCATTAAAGAAAAGTGGAACAATCTACTCTTAAGTTGGTCAACCCTGGCTTGGACCTTGCCTGTCATCTCTCCTGAGCTTCTATACAGAAAGGTAAGCTGAGAGGGTTTTTCCCTATGAAGTGCATGAGGAGTCTCACATGGTGCTCGTATACCCTATCAAACCTACCCTCAAATGTAAAATATATTTGTATGACCCTCAACAGATTCTCATAGGGCTCTAGCACATACTCCCTAGGAATGGTGGCTCCTATTTTCTTATTTCTATATTTAGGCTTGAGGAAATCAATGTAAAATATAGAATCCAAAGGCATACCTTTAAACCATCTTTCCCCTAGGATTGGGATCACTGCAGCAACAACTATTGTCCCCTATGACACTTGGAATATTACCCCAACAATTGTTGTTTGGAAACCATTGAAGTTGAGGGAAAACTCCTTTGTTAGCTATTGGTTATATCCTTGAATTTTCTCACAAAATTGAATCCAGCCGGCCTGCTCAAAAGAAAATCTAAACGTAGGGTCTAATTTCACCAAACTAAGGCTCTGTGGCTCATAACTTAACACATTCCCTCCTCTGTGCATATTCTTCTCTTGTGTTGTCATAGCTAAATGAATATCTCTACAAGATGGATGTGAATTTGTGGCAGGTGGAGAAGTGCTCAAAACCTAACATGTAACTTTGCGCATCAAGTCTAACA
>SNQJ01S0177705.1:0-11951 GCA_010110895.2 Picea sitchensis
GTCAAAATGAGGATAAAACTCCTCAATATATATTGTATCAATGACCTTTAATTAATTTTAGGTCATAAAAAATAGTCGACAAGGCTTTAAACCAAAATCATATTGTTTTTACATTAAATTGTCAAATTAAAACCCTAACTGAGTTGTAATAAAGGAAAAATCCCCTTCAAGGGAGGCACTAGCCCCTTTTAGGGCAGATGAGGCATCTAGGAGCAAAATGTTGACCCCCCAGGGGCCTCTCCAACATGCCACATGTGCCACTGCTTCCCAGTCTGCCTCCAAGAATGACCATGAAGCTGGATGATGTCATGGTAAGGATGGAGGCGCTCTAAGCCTTCCAAGGCCAACGTTCCACTGAAAAGGGGTCATTCCCCCTAGGTCGCGCTCTGCCAAAGTGCCTTTGGTGAAACGTTCTCTTCTTCTCCGATGCAAAACATCGGTCAAACATTGTCTTGTCTCCTCCCCTCTGACGAGTTCTCAGCAACCATCTGATGGACTCTTCAACCCCATGGAGGTTCTAACTAATCATCTCCCCATGTGTACCGGTCCAAATGGTACCTGTCCGTCGGGCATGGTCCTGCACATCAAAAACTATGCCCTCCATGGGCTCATTAGTCACAGGGATCATAGCAATGTTAATCACATTTCATCATTAATATTATCAAACATATGCATAAAAACCCTGATATATCATCCAATAGCTCAAAGACATTACAAAAACCTACAATACAAGGTCGAGAAAAGGGACAAGACACCCTATTGGGCTAGTATCCATAAGGAAAGGAAAGTTTCCAAGGGGTTTCATCCAAGCCATGAAAATGAGGTGATGTGGCTAAGGGATGTCTAGACATATGGGTAGAGTGAGAGCCAAGGATGCATGATATTACCTGTGGGTGCCTTGTAGAAGGCGAGTTGTACCCATCATGGATGCAATTTTTTCCAAGCCCTTTCTTGCCTTTATTCTTTTCTTTATTTGCTTTTTCTTCTTCTTTTTCTTTTTATTCAATGGCTAACCAGAGGACACTGCCTTGGCATGGTAACCAGAGCTGACAGTGTTACCCACAAGTACTTTCACAGAGATGATAAGGCTAGCTCGTGATGAGACCCCCTTTCCCTTAGCCATGCAGCCAAAGGTCACTGCCCTGGCGTGGTAACCAGATGGTGGCAGTGTCATACTATTAGGTACCCATGAACATAATAGGCTGGCTCGTGATGAGACCCCCTATCCTCTTGGCTAGGTCTTGTTTATTATTTTCCAGGTTCCTCTTGTTTCTTGCTGAGAGGCTTTTTATTGCCTTCTCGGGGATCCCTGGGCGAGGCATCTCGAGGTTTTATTTTTAGGCTTTTATCTTTTACCAGTTGCTTTTACCTTCTAGGCCTTTATCCCCTTCTTCCCACGAGATAAGGTGCAGCCCCACAAACAGATCATCCTAATGCCCAAACAAGGGGAATGGGACAGATGAGCGGGAGACAAGATGGAAAAGTGGTGGTATGACAGGAGCGGATGATGGCTCTTCAGAAATCCCCCAGTGGAAAACCAAAACCCATGGGTACAGGCTTTCTAGGACACCCTATCAATCACCCCAATCATGGTCAAGTGGGTTAATGTAAGATCCAAGTAGTCGTCAGAGATAAAAGGAATCAGATACATATATCCAAAGGTTATAATGATAAAAAGTAACACATACCATGATACTTGGACCAATTACCTCATGGAGAAAGAGCCTTCTTTGATACAAGACCAAGCCAATTGTGATGGATGCTATTGTTGCTGACAAGACGAATCTGATGTAAGAAGGAAAGGATGGGCCCTCTAGGGCCATGCTCAGGTCAATCCTTCTCTCGGTACTCCATGTCTAGGACCTGTGGGCCTTGAGACATGATCTCATATTTATCCCTAGAAATTGGGGATAACAAATACCTTTGGTGAGATGCCGAGGGAGAGATCTTTGGTGAGATTCCAAGATCTAGGTGATCTCAGGTAGGTGGAGATGGACTTCCATCTAGAGATTAGGCAGGTCGACAGATCAGTGTCAGGGAAGGTTGAGAAGATCAATGTCAGTACAAGTCGAGCAGATGAGAGACATAAATTACTATTAGGTGTCATGTTTAAGGTGGTGGTTGAACACTTCATTCCTCTCCTTATCATAAGAAGGAAGAGAGAAACTATCTATATGGGCACAAGGATACTCCATTCCAAAGGGAGTAGCTTCATAACCTTTCTTCTTTTACTTATTTGTTTTAGGCATGGATGAACCCTAATAAAAGAGATGAACCCTTAAATAAACCCTATTGTCCTTATTGGATGGCACCTAATGGTGTTAGACTACAACATCATAGTAGACAATTTGATTTCCTCCCAATTTGACTTGTAAGGTATATTCAAAGTGACGAAGTATAGGATAAAACATCACTTGATTGATTACTGTAATTCCAACCTTATGTGCAACATTACTAAGGGACCTTAGTAGGGATGGGTCTTCTTGCTAAAATCCTATATCAATCACACAATTAGAGTAAGGTATTACACTCATGATTTAGATCCTTTATTGACTTTGGAACTTATTTGTAAGTGATTGCGAAAGAGTGTGTTGGATGCCTCATATGAGGAGCTACTATTGATAACAACCAAGAATGAAAACGGATCCAACCATGGATCGATGGGTTGATCAATGAATGCATAAATTGAATCAATTTGATATTGAATGAACCAACCAAGGAACCCACACTAGCACCAAAAAAACTACACACTTTGGAGCATTGCTTCTCTCTACTCTAGGATAAAAAATATAACACAATTACTTATTTCTACCACATTTCTACACATCCTCAACTAGATCTATGCATTCCTTATTTATTCCCAAGGATTCTACACAATTTTAATTGAAACATAGTTCTCTTCCAAATTTCTCTTCCTTCGTCATGAGCTTCAAGTTCTTTCTCCTTTCCCAAGATTCTACCCAGTTTTTGTGTTGGAATTGTCTCCTTTACTATGATGGCATCCATATCCTTTATTATGGGTGAACAAATTCCCAATCTCCATAGGATTCCCCTAATTTATTGGTTTTCCTATGTCTTCTTTCTAAATATCTCCTATCTCCCCCCTTTTTTTCTTCCCTTCTCTGTCACTTCTATTAGGCATGACAATCCTAATATCAATGTCACCTCATTGAAGCCTTCCACTTTAATCTTTCCCTTTAAAATTCCAATGAAACTCATTAACAACTAAGGACCAAGGACTTGTGACATTTCAAGTGGTGTCCTTCCATATACCACCAAAAACTCCAGTTAAAGGCCACAATAAAAATTAGTTTAGCCATAATCAATCCACTACCAAAATCACAAGGAGGAGAGATAACACCAAGTCCATAGGAACCTATTCAAATGACAAGTATATATCTAAAATCCAAAGATTCAAGGATGGAAGTTGTTGATATTAGGGATGATAGCAAAGGAACCCCACAAAATGTTAGGGCCAAAGTTGCACGGTCATTCACTCTCCCAAAATGTCTTAGGGAGAAAACAAATTGCCAATTTTGAGGGAGGACCAAATGAATAACAATCTATCACGGAGATAAAAACAAGTAATGAATTCTCTATTTTAAATCAAATTATAGAAATCATAGTTGTCGAATGAAATCTAGATGATTAGATGATTTAGGGTAGTCTTGAGGCTAGAAAATTGTATCACTGATCTCTTCTTATATTCACATGTCGTTGAAACTTGGATGGAGGGTGGTGAGCCTCCTACATCACTTATGATCATATCATAAGGGTATATTGATGGTGAGATCCATGGGAGAGGAGGGTATTTTCTTATAAAACCATATAAAATGAGTGTGAGAATAGAAAATAACAATTGATGTAAATCTTTCTCACACTAGGCATTGGATATGTCCAAGGCCTTTTATTTATTAACTATCATTCTTATCGGTGATAAAACTTGAACGCTTAAATCAACCCTTCTAAGGGGTTAAAATTTCCTATCATAGAAGTGTAATTCAAAAATTACCCTTCAAGAAAAAACACATTTTTTAATTAACCCGTCATTTATGAAGGGAAACAAATATTATTAAATTTCAAAAAATCATGGTTGTTGCATGACTTAAAAAGACAAAAATATGAAAAATTACTTCCTTTAGTAAGTAGATATAGAATCAAAATCCATTATATAAAATAAAAAAAAAATTATAACCATGGTGCATGGGGGAAATAAACCATGCGTCTTGTTGATATTATGGTAGTTGCGGGAGGTATTTACCTCCATGTGTAAATCTGACAAGAATAGAATACTCCGGGAAGCAAGAAGAAACCCTAATGAGTTGGCTAATAACCCTAGAAGTCAAGTCAGCTCAAGAGGATAATTTATATTAGGTTATTAGCCTACAAGAGAAGAAGTCGGCCAGAAGAAATAATATATACTGAATAAATAGATACCCAGAATGAGAAGTTGGCCCAGGCAGTTAGCCAAAATCAATATAAATACAAGAGGCCAATCTTCATTCTGGCAGGCATTCTCAGAATTGTAGAGCAGCACTTGTGCGCACTGCAGTTGCCCAGTTTGTGCGCAGGTTTGGAGGAGAGCTGCCATTGTAGTTGTTGCAGCTAGCAGATTCTTTTTTGGCTTGGACTATCTCTTGGCTAGGGTTTGGACTATCTAATCATCTTTTGTTGGTGCGCTATCCTTGGGGAAAGGTGCGCTACCCTTTGTTTGGATATCTAGGTTTTCTTCCGGAGTGATTCTCTGTCAAGGTTAAGGTGCTCGGAGGGTGGCTTCGGCCTATGGTTCGGTGACAATAGTGATATTGTCAATGGTAAAACTAGCACATCCATTATATTCTAACAGGTTATGGGCCCACACCTCCTTCATTTAGTCTAACCGCTGGAAGGAAACATAGCCATAAGGATACTAAGCTCGTTGAAGAACTGTTGCTAGGGTTTCTAGCAGGAGAAATCACTAAAGCACTACCGCTAGGGTTACTAGCAGGTGCAGTTGCAGTTGTAGAAACCCTAATCCTCTCGTTGAGGCACCTTAAGTGAAGGGATTGACCTAATTTTTGGATAGACCAATGCACTCTAGCCTAGCGCATCTCCTGGTACTCCCAGCAAGCCAAGACGTCAAGTTTGATTTTTTGGTCAAATCTAGGGTTGACCAAGTCAAAGAAGCCATGACTTATTCTATGAAGTTAGAAAACAAGTTATATGGAGCTTCTAACTTTAGAGCGTGGAAGACAAGGATTGACCTCATCCTTGCTAAGAATAAAGTGTTAGATATCGTGAAAGGAAATATCGTGGAACCAAAGTTTGAAGAAGGAAAAGAGAAGGAACCACATAACATTGTAGTTATGGATAAGTTCAAAGATGGTGACATCAATTCCATGAGTATCATAGTGGACTCTATAAAATACCACTTGATACCCTACATCTCCCATATTGACTCATCGAATAAGATGTGTGATGCCCTAACAACCCTCTTCTCAGTCAGAAACATTGGACAAGTAATGGGTCTGAAGAATGAGCTCTGTGACATGAAAATGAATGATGATGACAACATAACATCATACTTTGTGAGGATATCTCAGTTAAGAGATCAATTACAAGTTATTGAAGAAATAATATCATAGAAGGAACTGGTAAATATAGTACTCAATGGTCTTCCCAAGACATGGGATGCATTTGCCACAAGCATGAACAGAAGGAAGGAGTATCTTACATTTGAATAGATTTGGACTTCCTATGCTCAAGAAGAATCCAAGATCAGTGCAAAAGACAAACCCCAAAATAAGTATGATGATCAAGCCTTCACAACAAGATTCAAGAATTTTAGGAACAAAAGGAAGTTTGGTTCAAGGAGGAAGCCAAATCAAGAGAAAGATATTTCAGAAATGCAATGCTTCAACTGTCGAAAGTATGGACACTACAAGAATCATTGTCCCGAGATAAAGAAAAGGAAGGGGACACATGAATCATCAGTTTCCAAAGAAAAGGAACCTACTAAGAAAACCAAGCAGGATGAGAAAGACTTCTTCTTCTAAGACAAGGTAACAATATTTCTTGTACATATCTTATTTGCATAGTCTCTGTACATATCTTGTATATCTATCTCTTAGAAGATAAATATGTTCCAAGAAGAACTATACCTATGGAAGAACAACAAAGATAAAGATTGCTATCATTATATAAAGACAAGGTAATACACATGAAAGAATGAAATACATCAAACAAATCATGTGGAAGCTATTACAAGATAAGCCGAAATCAGAATCAATCCTGAAGAGACTTAGAAGAAGAAAAGACAGAAAGAAGTCAGAAATCAAGAGGAAATTGGAGAAAGATTTATGATGCTTTGCAGAATACAATAAGGATGTAGACGAAAGCACGGACTCTGTTAGACAAAGGGAGTCGATTATATATTTCCAAAATAAAAACATGCACTGATACATGAAGCAAGGATTAGGAGGGATCTAATCCTATGATCCATTGAAGATGATGAAGTATATATCCATGGTAGCATCCATGAAAGGCAGTACGTGTTCAATCCAACCTCGGAAGAAGTCTTCTTTGAAGAGAAGCCTTAAAGTATCCCTGGTTGTCCATCCACATCCATGATCCTATAATGAAAGGAAGAAGTGGAATATTTAGGGCATGGAATCTATAAGAAACTCCATGGACCCAAGAGATAAAGAAAAACATTAGGAAGAACATGAAGATCCCAAGAAAGAAAGAAGCTAGAACAACCAATCATTGTATCAAGAATCACAAGATTACCAACCGGTTATGAGCTCACTAAAAGCAATCAAGAAGAGGAACTGAAAGTTGTGATATGCAAGCATTGCAAGATGTAGAACTAGAGGATCTCCTAGATGGAGGGAGAAGACTATGATGATTACTTGTTCCAGTAAACCAGACATTCCTCTACATAAGTCATTATATCATCTGCAATATCCATGGTTGGATTTCTATATCAGATGTATGCAAAGACTGTTCTCCAGAACAATTGAACAAAGAGCGTATGAAAAGAAATCTCAAGACTTTGAGAAAGAGACCCTTGTATACAGATGGAAGAAGATAACTTGATGGAGAACCTATAATGAACAACAAAAGCATGGTGAATATTTTCTCAGAATGATTACTCAGAAGATCAAGATGATGGATTTCCAATCCATGACAAAGATCTCAAGATGACAGAAGAAGTGCCACATAGATATGTTCCAGTTTGACCCTTGCCACGATGTTGTGAGCTAGCAGGAACCAAGAGGAATCCAACAATGATATACTTTATTGATAAGAGCTACATGAAGCCTTCAGAGAAAACCAATGTTCGAGACTGAAGCACATTTGAAATTAAGCATTACATTATCTGTGATGAAGTCTAGAAAGGAGAAAGTGGTTCTCCNGAACAGATAAGCAGACATTTTGATAAATCTTCTATCAAAGATGAAAGAGTTTGAGTACTTAAGATGGAGCTCGTGTAGATGCCTTCCTTATTGAAAAGGGAAGAGATGACTCCCAGATTGGGAGGGAGCACTGATGTGAAAATGATTGATGGACAGTCATTGTTCAGTTCGAAAATGGTCCAGGATGAGAAGTTTATTTCTAGTTCAGAAAGTGGTTTGATATTTCTGACGGACAATCATTTTCCAGTTCGGAAAATGGTCCAAATCGAACGATCATTTTTGTAATGAAAATGGTTTGATGGATTGTTGATGTACCATAGACAACAATTTCCCATTGTGGTTAACATGGGGAATGGTCTAGGGCAGTCTCTCTTCTTGAGGGTTACTCAAGAAGACTGGCACGCCTCTCCAGACAACGATTTCCCATTGTGGTTAACACGGGGAATGGTCCATTTTGGAGGTTGGTGAAGGACAGTCATTTCCTTTGGAAATGGTCTGGACAATCATTCCTTAGGGCAGATTCATTCTCTTCAGGTTGCACTTTGTTTAGTGCCAGAGGAATGGTCCAGGTTCAACAATCAGGGACAAACATTCCTTAGGGCAGACTCATTCTCTCCAGGTTACATTTTTTTTAGTGTCAAAGGAATGGCCCAGGGTGGGGAATGGTCCAGGTTAAAAAATCAAGACAATTATTCTTACTTGCTTGAGAATAATAGTCCAGATAGCTCATCTTTGATGTTTGACTTTATGAGGGTAGATGCTCTTCCAGATCTCACATATGTGAGTGGAAGAATGGCCCAGATGATTCAGTTTATATCATAACATTATTTCTTTGTAGGTTGATATCAGATGATTGTTATGGAGACTGTATGTCTCTGGATAGTAGATGAATGCTACTGTGGTGGATGTGTTCCACTGATTGTGATTATATGTCATTTGATCAAGTATATGTGTGCTACTTGGTGTGGTAGTGTACCACTGGATTGTAGTTGTGTAATACTATGGATAAACACAATTGTGTTCTATTGAATGATATTGTTCTGATTGCCTTGAAGACTACCTTGAAGACTACCAGCAGTGTTGGAAATGATTATCAGCAATGGACATATATTTTCCAGATGGAAAATGGTCGAGGACATTTACTCTTCTAGGACATATGTATGGTTTAGAAGAATGGTTCTTGTGTTACTCTATGGAGTGAGTGACTTATCCAATATCATGTCTAATTACTCAGATGGAGTATGATTTCGAGAGATGATGCAACTGATGACACTGATGGTGATGATGGTGCTCATGATCTAGTCATGAGATAGTCTATACAACCATGTTGGTGCTACCGGGTGAATGATATGTTTTGTGCTCAAGACCATTACCTGTAATACCTCCCTAGCTAGGAGGGAGTGTTAATATTATGGTAGATGCGGGAGGTATTTACCTCCATGTGTAAACCTGACGAGAATATAATACTCTGGGAAGCAAGAAGAAACCCTAATGAGTTGGCTAATAACCCTAAAATTCAAGTCGACTCAAGAGGATAATTTATATTAGGTTATTAGCCTACAAGAGAAGAAGTCGACTAGAAGAAATAATATATACTGAATAAATAGATACCCAGAATGAGAAGTTGGACCAGGAAGTTAGCCAGAATCAGTATAAATAAAGGAGGCCAGTCTTCATTCTGGTAGGTATTCTCATAATTGTAGAGCAACACTTGTGCGCACTACAGTTGCCCAGTTTGCGCGCAGGTTTGGAGGAGAGCTTCCATTGCAATGCTGCAGCTAGCAGATTCTATTTTAGCTTGGAATATCTCTTGGCTAGGGTTTGGACTATCTAATCATCTCTTGTTGGTGCACTATCCTTGTGGAAAGGTGCACTATCCTTTGTTTGGATATCTATCCTAGGGTTTGCTTTCAGAGTGATTCTCTGTCAAGGTTAAGGTGCTCAGAGGGTGGCTTTGGCCTATGGTTGGGTGACAATAATGATATTGTCAATGTTAAAATGAGCACATCCATTATATTCTAACATGTCCAACCTGGAAGATGGAGATGTTATAGATACCATGATCTAGCCCCACTGCCTCTTTTGAGAGGCCATCTACTACCTTGTTCTTGTCCATGTATATATGAAACAAATAAATGCATGAGAAGGTCGTCATCTATTTTTGTATATCATTAAAAAGATGTTGTACAAGTAAAATTTATGAGTGATTATTCCTTTCAAATCCATTGGATAACCAGTAAATAATCCCCAAAAATTTGAAGTTGTGTAACACCATATTCTTGAGCCAACTGGAGGGTTGGTTTGAGAGCCATCGATTCACAATTGTTATTTGTTTCCTACCCAATTCCAAATTTTAAAGCTATTGTGCGATTTGAGGAGAGATACACAATTCCTCCCAAGCCTCCTATGGGAGGATTCCATTGAGAGGCACCATCAAAGTATGCCCAATGAATATCCATATTGATGATTTTTTTTTTCTTAGTTGTTTTTATTTTTCATATACCTAATGATAAACATTTAGGATATTAAGAGACTAAATTGCACATTTCAAGGGTACAGTCTCTTGTCCTTCAAAAAGCTTCAAGTTTTTAGCAATCCAAATTACCAACATTATATTGAGTGGAAGAGCTCTCTCTTCTTTGTATCCTTGTTTGTATATCGAAATCTGAAGGCTTCTTCCATGCTTCCTCCTTCCCATGTGTGTATTATCTCTATCATGCTTCAACTTCTTTCCATAATTCTTTGGAAAAGGAGCAAGTCAGAAATAAGTGATCAATAGTTTCCTCTACTTGTTGGTATAACTTACACCATCCTGGGCCAACAAAGTTTTTTTCTTTTCTATAAAACCTCCCAGGTAGAATCCTTTATGTTTAATCCCAACCACATAAATATTTTGTTCTTGGAGGGACACCTTAAATTCCATATTATTCTCCACCACCAAATAGGTTGTGCCACCAAACCTTCCTCAACAAGAGATATATATTACAATTTAGGAGCATAATTCACAGAAGGTTAAGAGACCATAACGACTAGGCTCCATCTTACCCTAGTTTGACATTGTTATATTTTAGGGAATTTGAATATCACTTCCAAGATTTCTCAAGATCCTTTTCCAATCCAATTTCCTCCTAGGTGGGCCATTTGTGTTGCCAATTTATAGGCCTCTCCTGGTTCACAATCTATGTGAGTGAAAAAAAAACTTTTCTTCGGAGTTCCCATGTCACCCACAGAGGTAGTCTGTGTTGGAATTTAATACCTATCCAAGGATCAATCCCTATCTAGAATTTATTCCCTCTACCCACCTTCCATATCAACCAATTACTGATCAATTGGAAAGATGAGTTCACAACTTTCCATATAATTGAGGAATTATGCACCTATTTCATAGGATTTTGTAACGTACCCCATTACCGAACTGCTTCTGATACCATAATGTAACATCCCTAGCTTACTACTGAGCAATGCTACTCCAAATTCTAGTGCACAAATTCTACTCTATAACATTAGTCTGTGCAAAATTACTTGAAGTAATGCACTCAATTCCAAGTTCAGTCACGCCACCCAAAATTTCCTCTTTTGACATAACTTATAGCAATGGAAGTAACTCAAAACAACTATGTGCACAAACATACTAAGAACACAACACTTTTGTGTGCATAATCCACTCTGAACATGTGATCTCTATTGTGTGCGTCAACCATTTTGATGTCACATGACAATTCTTTCTTTTCCTTGTGCGTGCAGACTGCTTCCATATGCACACAAGTGAATCCAACCTCTTGTGCACACATAGTATTTATCTGTGCACACAACCATTCTAAATTTTCCTCGGAGACTCATGAAAAATATCATAAGATTAACTTAACATGAATATCTAACAACCACTGTCATACTCATGCAAGACTACAAATATTGAATATCAACACCACACTTACATGTGAAAGAAACATTATACAAAATAACAACAATTACTTATATGAAACAACATACAATAATTAAACCCATACTGAACACAGATAATTAAGCACACAGTAAATGAGACAAGCACATAAAGACACTTATCTTTTATGAAAAGTCACCAACTGTGCGCATAAATTAGACGTTCCTCCCAACCATAGACTCTATTTTTCATATACTTTCAGCAACAGGTCACCCTCGAGATGGGGCTTAAATCCATCAGAGAAAAAGGGTTCCTAATGCCAAGCTAAGGTCTGAAAATCAACAAAATTGTTCAGTATGAGTTGCCACTACTGAAACTAGACTATATTCGCTCATTCCCCATATGCATGTTACACCCAAGGAAGTGTTCCCCTTCTCCCCTCAACATTCCTTTGGCTACCCTACTTCCCTTCCAAGGTTCCAGCAACAAGTCAGACATGAAGTCTCAGATCCCTGCAACTAATTCCCAATGCACTAGGGAACAATTCCCATCAAAACTCTCACTTGGAGAGAATTTTCATGGGCCTAATAACCCGCCTCTTCAACAACAAATCTCTCACATAGAGATACTTCTCACAGACCTGACAACCTGCCTCACAGGATCTCCGACCTCAA
>SNQJ01S0177706.1:8538-19774 GCA_010110895.2 Picea sitchensis
AATCTAGATCATATTTAACAGGTCCTTCACACTTTACGAAAACACAAGCTATATGCCAACTTGGAAAAATGATCATTCGGCATGAACATGGTCCAATACCTAAGCTACATTGTTAATGAGCATGGTGTGCATGTGGATCTAGCCAAGATCCAAGTCATTCATGATTGGCTGACCTCGACCACACTCATCCATATTTATTAAAGGAATGAAATGAAATACATATGTATAGAAAATAAATACACAAAGATACAATAAAAATTGACTTCTATTAATAAATATAACTTGTTTAAACTGTAAAAATGCAGACTGAAACAAACTTGCTCGAATGGTGGAAGCTTATCTCTGAGAAGAGATGTGATGAATATGCTCATTCACAAGAAGATGAGTACAATGAGGCTCCAAATTCATTTTTAGCATAAAACATAAATGATAAAACCCTAAACATCCAAACCCTAACCTTGGGAGACGAAACCCCAAAAGGTTTGTGGGCCTCGATGGGGGTAGTTGATATATCAACTTCCCGAGGGTGTAACTTTTGAATAGGATCTCTGTCGGGGGTGCTCGATACATCGTTGGAAAGGTATAGACGAGGAGTACATATTTTGTTTGTCCTAGAATTTTCCTTTGACTACATGTTAGGTGTTGTTGAGCCCAAAAAACATTTTTTAGGGCCTCAAAACGACCCTAGAAGTTTGGGACCGGAAAAAACTGTAAAAGAATTGACAAAATGGAAATTGTTCTTTGAGGTAGTGGAATAGGTGGGTGGTAAGCAATATCCACTTAGATCACTTGGTGAAGTAGTTTCCCTACTTTGATAGAGTTGGATATTCTATTGGTGAGTTCCCTTAACATGTGTTTCCATGATCCGATCAATGGTTGCATGTTCCATGCAATCAGGGTTGATCTTTGTAGGTGTCAGTTGCTCTGCCACTTCCCATGTGTCTAGTAGTGGTGGAAAACATGGATGGAGGAGGTCCACATTGAATATTGGGTGCAATCCAGGAAAGGGGGAATACTTAACTCAAAATCATTGTCACCAATAGACTTGGTGATGGCATAAGGGCCATTCTGAAGTGGACGTAGATTTTGATAGTATATTGTAAGGAATTATTTCTTCAAATGCAATCAAACCCAGTCCCCCACCTAAAATTTATGTGGAAATTAGTGTTGATCATGTAACTTCTTGTACTTATCATTGGCTTTCAGCAAAATATCATGGACCTGTTGGAGGATGTGCTATATCTGTTCAATGAATTTGGTGGCTTTGTCAACCTCACATTAAGCATGGGAATATTATTCCTACATGGATGCAAGGGGAAGTGCTACATCAATGGGGCCCAATTTTTGAAATCTCGGGCCCACTTAAAAAGGGTTTTGGTTGTGTTGAACATAATAAAGGCTCTCATCTCATGTACACGAAATCTTGGAGTTGTACATGTGCAATATATGCACAATCATCCCATTGACAACCTCTACCTATCCATCAGTTTGGGGGAGAAAGGCAGTGGATTTGGTGATATTGGTGTCCAACAATGACCATAGGATCAACCAAAACATACTTAAGAACGTATTATCCCAATATGATATGAGGGCCTATGGTAGACCAAAGTGTACACACACTTTCTTGAACAAGAGCTTGGAAGTGACCTGGGTTGTGATACCCTTCTTGCACGTTTTCACAATGGTCATATTAGAGACTCTATCAACAACCACGAATACACAGTCATTTCCAATCTTGGTTGATGGTATACCTGACATGTAGTCCATCAAGATGGATTCACAGGGCTTGTTAGAAATACGAAAAATGGGTGTACAGTCCTTGTTTTCCAATGTTATACTTGGCGATGGAGCAAATAGTGTAGGATCTGATATACTTACTAACATCCTTTTGAAGCTTTAGCCAATATAAATACTTATATAGCACTACCATTGTCTTCTCCACATCAAAGTGTCTTACCACCCGAATGTAGAGAGATTCCCAAATCAATTTTGCATGCTTTCTTGAAGGAACAAAGAGATTACCCAGATGGAATAATAGTGCATCCTAAATATGAAAGTAGGAAATGGTTGTGCATGTTCCCAACATCTAGTAGGTCGTAGTGAAGTCAGGCTCATTTTAATAGAGTTGGGAACACCCAAAAGTCTCATGCATGTAAGAGTCGAGCACCATGGTTAGTTTTGAAAATGGATGTCAACTGAGGAAGTTAGCGATGTGATTGGTTCTCCCTTTCTTATATTTAATGTTGAGGTGAAACTATTCCAAGTATGTGGACCACTTTTGATGGCAATAACTCTGTAATTTTCCTTATGTCTACATGCACTATAGAGGCTTGTGATCTGTATGGATGAATATCTCCTTCCCTAGAATTTAATGCTTCCATTGGTGGTAGGCTTGTACAATGGAATACATCTCTTTGTCATAGGTGGGGTACTTACTGTAAGGTACTAGATGTATTATAATTATGTATAAACATAAATATTGCAGAAAATACCAGCAAAACAACAAAATATAGATAATCACAACACCAAAAGTGATACCTTTATTGATATAAAGCTAAGTTTGTTTGCCTCTTTGAGGGGGAAACCTCGAACAGAGCAGAGCTCTATTGCAATAATTCTCAACAACCTTTATCATGCCTTCTACTCTTATTTATACTAATTCTACCTTCTAAAGAACATTCTAGAGGAAGATCCTTCTAGAAGTGGAAGCTTCTATTAAGTCTTCGTACATTAGACTTGCTCACATTATTAAATATGCCTTATTAACTAATTTAGTCATTTACTACATGGAAAATATATTATTATACCTACATGGGGGGTTAGGGAGGTCCCTAACATTCCCTCCTCCTTGAAGAATAGCCTTGTCCTTAAGGCTAGAGATGAGGAAATTGTTTCAGAATGGTAGTTGGCTCCCAGGTGGAATATTCTGGAGTTGCATCCTTCTATTGAATTAACACTTCCTTGATGGTTTTCTAATGGAGATGACGCTTGTGTTGGTCCAAGATTTCTTTGGGATGCAACCAAATGGAACCTTCTTCATCCAAATCAGGGAGACTTATTTGATTCTAGCACTTAGTTCCAATCACTTTCTTTAAGCAGGAGATATGAAAAATAGGATAGATCTTAGAATGATTGGGAAATGCTAACTGGTAGGCCATGGGTCCTACTCGCTTGAGAATTGTATAAGGACCATAAATTTGAGGGCAAGTTTCTGACAATGTTCATATTTGAGTGAAGTTAGCTTATAAGGTTGCACATGAAGAAACACTTACTCCACTTTGGTGAATTGACATTTGGAGCGATCTTGATCTGCTTGTTTCTTCATGCGGTTCTGAGCCATGACTAAATTTCCATTGAGGGTATGGAGAATGGATACTAGAATTGTAATATTGTTTTCCACCTCCTGAACCTTTGAGACACCAAGAATGTAAGAGAGAACCAACAATGGCTTTTTCCTGTAGACTTCTTCAAAAGGAGTCTTGTGAGTGGCAATATGGTAAAATGTGTTGTACCACCATTTAACTTAGGGTAACCACTAATCCCATTGATTCTTTTGGTTATATGCAAAAAACTGCAAATATGTTTCCAAACACTTTTTGACGGCTTATGGTTTTCCATTAGTTTGGGGATGATATGTGTTTCTGAGATGCAATTGGGTTCCCTGAAGTCAGAATAATTCTTTCCAAAAAATGTTGGTGAAAGTTGGATCTCGGACAAAGACATTAGAATGAGGCATGTCATGGGGTTTGAATATATTATCCATAAAAATATGAGCCACTGCAAATGCGGTAAACGAGTGTTGAAGAGCACAAAAATGAGCATATTTGGAAATATTATCTACTACCACCATGAAGACTCACTTATTGCTTGATTTATGCAAGCCAACAATGAAATCCATGGAAATATCCATCCAAATAGCAGGTGGAATTGGGAGAGGTTGGATATTTCTTGAATATTTTATTATTTCACCCTTATTGCATTGACAAGTATCACATTAAGCCAAAGAGGTGTAGATGTCTTGTTTCATATTGTCCCATAAAAAATAACGTTTGACTCATTCATAGGTTTTGGTAAACCCAGAATGCCCAGTTGTGGGTGAATCATGCAACTCAAAGAGGACCATGGGTTTAAGGATCAATTGTTTGCTTAAATATAGGTGACCTTTATAGAGAAGATCTTCATTGTGCCAAGAATACCCTAGAGAATTTTTAGGGTCATGTTGCAATTGTTGGAATAGGATAGAAAGTTTGGGGTATTGCAACCATTCATGGAAAACGGCTTGAATCCATTCTGCGACAATGAATGAGAGGGAAAAGAGGGACCCTTCTTCTTCATATTTTCTTGAAAGAGCATCAACAACCACATTTTAGTTTCCCTTATTGTATATGATCTCATAATCATAGACAAATAGTTCGTCACCCATATTTTTTTCTTCGGGGAGGAAATTCTTTGCTCCAGAAAATAATTGAGCCTATGATGATCATTTTTAATTTGGAAGTGTTTCCCCAATGGATAATGACGCCAGAGATCCATTGCATGCAGACTATCCAAATTTTCCTTTTCATATGTTAATTGGCCCAAATGTCACTCTGTGTTGGGTTTCTACTTCATCCTGGCTATCATTCTTGGGTTGACCCAGGTTCAGGTCCTGATTTGGTTTCCAATAAAACCCTCCTTAAAAATATCGGCCCTCCTGGTAACCGAGAAGGCAACACAACACATGGGATGCATTGTGCATTCTCACTCAAGATAGTTCTTAGGGGTGGCTACAATGCTCAGGTGATTGCAACCTAGGAATGAGTGGTGATCTATGAATGCACCCTCTATGGTATTCATCCAATTAATGGCTCATACATCTAAATTTATTCTATTGTTATTATTACTCTTGCATGTAAAATATCAGATCTAACTAAGTCATTCATTCATTTATCTAACATATAATCATCAACATCAAAGAAGATACATAACATTCAGTCACATAACATAACGTGTACTGTGGTTCACCCCTCCTGGGCTACGTCCACAAAGATTTGGTTATTCTTCTCTTTTATTATCTCTGCTTCAAAACTATAGCACCTCGCGCATTACAAATCTTCCTAAAAACAAGTCGAGATATTACAATGAGGCAGACTAGATCGCACCAGGCTCATCAGCCTGCGATCTAATCCTCAAGATCTACACCCATCCCTCTCCTCAGATAAACAGATTACAAAATTACATCGTACTTACAGTCGCATTAAGCAACAACAACTACTAACAATGTTTGAACATTCTAGCATTCAACCAACTCCGAACCCCTTACCTAGACCTCTGAGGTACCTATTTATCCATATTTTCATCTTACCAGCCATTACATTCTCTTACCAAAACCCTAACCCTATCCTGGCTAGGTCTTCTTGCATGTGTGACTCACATGCCTTCCTCTTATGCATGTGTGTTTGTTTTACACATGTTGATCCTTCTGCATGCACATATGCCTCCCACATCGTGTCATTCCCTCAAATATGGCCTGCGCCCAACAGGCCCCCAACACTAACATCATGACTCATCCCGAGTCACTGACTAACTCCTGTGTATGCCACTTCTTGTGCCAGTGCTTCGTACTTATCTACTATCCATTGGCACTGCTCATGAGCCTGGCTTCTCTTTGTTGTCATGGCTTTGACGACCTGCGCAGTGACTAGTAGTCTTAATATCTCACCCCCCTCCAAGCCTATCTATTCGAGGCATTCTTTCGTTGCGTCGATTTCAACGACCAATTGTTCTTCCTTTTCCTGTAGGGGCTCCAACTGAGCCTGTCATGCAATTTTCTATGTTTGTACCTCTTTTTCTTCTACCTGAAGGTTCTTCATTACTGCAGTTGTCTTAATATTTTCTGGAAGTGACATTATCCGTTGTCACTTCTTGACATCTTCAATTGTTGCGTGCAATTTATCTTGCTTTCCTTGCAACTCTTGTAGGCTCCCATATTCTAATTGTTGGGTCCATAGCTAGTCACTCTTTTGTAGTAGTTCTGCCACCCTGTGTATGTTTTGCATGATTTTTTCTGCAGAGGTTGTCACATCTTGTTATCTTTTCTCTCGGACTGTTGGGGGAGTCATAGGTACTACGCTCTCCTCCAGTTCCTCGATATACTATTTATATTGTTGTAGAGTTTGCGCTATTTTTTTTATCTTCTGCTCCGAGGATGCTTCCTCTGATGCTATGTCATCTGAGATAGATTGAAAGACTACATCTGTAGGTCTCCATCTGGTCCACATTTTGTTGTGTTATCTCTTTCTTTTTCCCTTCCCGGCTGATGGATTCCTTCAGTACCATATTTTATTCCTACATTATTTGTAGATTCATCACATCAGACCTTGCTCTAGACTGAATCGCATGTGCAACGCTAACTTGTAACTTATACAGTGCTTTTTTTGGTATCTTCCGAATCACCAAGTCTAACGTTTTGATATCCTTCATGGGCTTATGTGTCGTTTCCTCATCAAAGAACAACATATCTGGTGTTATGATAAAGTTAGAACTTCCCTGCATTGTGATTTGTATTGTTTCTCCAATAGTTCCTCCTTCTCTTACTGGCGTCGGTTTCTCCTTTTGTTGTTGTTCCACCTTAATCCTCAATTGTTCTAGCACAGGTTTTACCTCTTGCACCTATTCTGAAATTGAAGCTTGATGGTTTTCTTTATTTTCCCATACTTCTGACAGTCTATATTCTATTGTCGTGGATATCATCTCTACGTCATCTGTTGTTAGTGATGTTTCCATTTGTTTCTTGTGGGCCTTTACTTTCTTTCTAGCGCCACTTACTTTCTCTGTTGTTCTCTTTCTTTGGATGTCTAATTGTTCATATGCTTCGGGCATCTGTGTATCCATGTTGGTAGCATGTTCAACTTCTTCATCCATGGTTATATCTTGTGCCTCTTTCTGCACTTCCTCTACACTCCCCTGTCCTATTGGTCCTCCTGGTGCCTGCTCTGTAGCCTATGGGCCCTATGTAGGACCACACTATAAATTATTTTGTGTCCTGGTCTTCTTTTGAATGGAGTTTCTTGCCCCCATTGTACCTATTGTTGTTTTCTTTTTCTGGCTAGTGTCATTCCTTCCTATATGTTGCGCTAGGACTGTGCTACCCTATGTCTGGGCTTGTACTGTTGGCGTTTCTCTTGTAATATCTTGTACTTTCCACTCCTCAAACCACTCTTGGACCTCCATGTGGATGTCTTGCATTGTCACACAGTACTTCAGTTGCAACCACTCCTTGGTTGGGACCTTCTTTTCCCATAGCCACATCTTGTGATGTGATGCATGGAAATTTTCTATATGTCCATACTCCTCGACAGTTTCTGGTGAGATCCTCCATGTATCTACCACGTTGTTATGAATCTCTATTAATTACTACGCGAACATGTCAGTGTTGACTTTCTTTACCTTGGGATATATTGTGCTTCACATTGATGTGTAGCATGTTGCACTACATTTTCTTGTCCTTGTCAGGAACATCGTATATGTCAGTCCATGCCACCCCATAAGTGCAATGAGGATGTGTAACCATGAGTAGTGGAACTCAGAGCCCCATTATTTTGCATCCTTACAGTCTTCTAGTAATGAGTTGAGTAAGTACGGGTCCCAGATCATCGAGCTCCCCTTTGCGCACTGCGCCATAGCTGCTACTACTCTTGTGGGCACTTCTTCTTTTCGACACTTGCGCATTAATTTGCACCCGAGAAATATGGTTTTACCGAGTTACAGGATGATTGATTTCATTGATCTCGATTCCTCTGTTCCCCCTCTCTACCCCATACTTCGCTTTAATCTCATTGGAGATGGCCTTTTCCCGAGTCTTGTCTTCTAGGTATTTCTCTGGCTTCTCCCCATCTATGGGTAGCCCTGTAATCTCTGTGATGAGTTCAACATTGATCGGTACTAGAATTTCTATCCATAAGATACCTCCATGCACCCTTTCTAGCAATTGTTTAACACATGCATTTATGTCTTTCTCACATCCAAAGTGCAGTATGTCTAAGAGGTTCATGATACATGTGTTGTATAGGCCCAGGGTCCACTATGAAGGCTCCAACAGTGGCAAGCCTAGTGGGCCTTCTCCCCTGCTCTCTAGGTAGCTCTGCACTGCCAAATCTAGGAACTTTGTGGCATCCTAGACATCGTGGTCGAAGTATTTAAGGCCATCGACTCCTCCTACCATGTTATCCCCTATTTTCACTTTATTAGGAATTTTAGACATTACTATACTTAGCTCTGCCTAAGAGCGTTGCACGCCCTGCATAGTGATTTATGCTCTCATCTTCTTTTTCCCATGTGGGGATGATTTTTATCAGACAAATCGGTAATTTTGAACACAAACTAATCTCCCTAAATTCCACAGGAATCTAGAAAAAAACAAGATAGAATACAAACTTCACCTTAGACTTCATTGTCATATAAACTAGTTTAGAGAGGGACAAGTGACATACCTTTTAAATTACGTTTGATCCTCGCTAGTGTCATCCTTGTCACTCCATATTTGGATTTGCAGGATGGTGAACTTGTTTAAGAATAACAAACCAACAAAGAGAGAGAGAACAAAGATATATATATTCCAATGAATTCTATGTATAAGATCAAGGAGTTATACAATAAAATCAAAGACTCTTTTATAGGGAAGAAATGTGGTGTTGCATTATATTAAAATGGAAAGTGGAGAATACAACCCATGCCTTGATGTTGCAAGATCACTGTCAATGGCTCTTTTCTCCAAGACACACACCTTTTTTCCAATGCCTTCGATGACGAAGATCCACAATCTAACTTAGAGAGCTAAATCAAAGCTATCTCAAGTATAATCTATAACAGAACTCTTCATGCATATGCAAACCTTAGCCTTTTCAACCTTAGCCTTTTCCATGAGAGATCCCTCTTTTTATAGGGTGAAAGAGGGATGGATGAGGATATTAGGATGACCCCACTAAATTAGAGAAGTGAGTAAGATTCAAATCGATCAGAGGCCACTTCATCTTCTAGAAGATTCCCTTGTAGAACATTTGTGAATTTTCATTTTTCCATTGCTTAAGCATCGTTGCACCCTCTGCATAGGTAACCTGCGATGATGTTGCAGTCCATATTTTGTGAAGCATTTGACGATCAAGAATCGTCGCACCCAAACCATAGAGCAGGGTGCGACAATCTTCCTTTTCATAGTTGTTGAGGGAGGAAAAGCAAACCACTTTTCTCATGGAGAAAGTCTATTTTAATATTTTCATGGAACACAGAAGTGAGTTAAGCACATGTCGTCAATTGATCACTGGGGTGACCAAAATAATGTGTAACAAAATTTCCCCCAAAGTGTGAAGCTGGAACCTCTGATAGTTGAAATAATTTATGTAATGTGTGTGTTGAAAACAAGGAGTGCATCGATCGGGAACCTGCAAATAATCAAGCATCTGCATAATAATATACCATCTTCTGAGGTAGGCATTCTCATACTTAGACTACAAGTGACTCTAATCATAAGTTTCAAGTGATTCATGGCCACTAAACATACAGTGTGGATCCATGTCATCATGATTCAACATAGCCATGAGAAATACATTGTGGATCTATGCTCTAAAAGAATTCAAATTCATACATAGCCACGAGACATACACAGTGGATCTATGTGTCAGTGAAAAATTATAAACACTTTGTTGCAACCTGGATCGATATGGTGAGATCCAGGGTCTTCAATTCCATCATCCCTAAGTACGAATCTAGCCATGTGATTACAGGTTTCGAAGTCGAACATGGTAGAAACCACTTGATTACTGGTCATTAGTGAAAATTGTTAACAAGTGCGAGGAAAATCACCATTGATGTCAATGACTCCCAAGGTACTCTAATACAATCCAATGAATGTGAATGAATGAGTTGAATTCGAACACTTGATGGAATCTTCCAATTAGAGGCCAATGATGTGAACCCACTGTTGGAAGTGAAGAGACCTGTCATTGAGGCATGCAAGCTCCAAGGTACTCTATGATTTCTAGGTCTTGTTCTCGGATAATGAGTTTAATTTGACTGGAAAAGACTCGTCATAGGAGGGCCTTAAGGTATCCCCCATCAATGACACGAAATATGTAAAAGTTTTGAAGTAAATCAGTGTATGAAGTGATTCAAGACTGACTCAGGGAAGGTCGACATGGTAGAAAATTTATAACTACAGATGGTCAACTCGATAAAAGGCTAGTTTAAGTTGGACTTCTCTTGAACATATGAATGACATGACAATGTCTTGGCATCATTGAATCAAAGAGGACCCAACATATGAACTTGTGGATGGTCAAACGAGAGACAAATGGATTTCCCAAACTAGATACAGTTATGAAGGGGGTGTCATGTTCAAGAGAGACTTTACTTCCACTAACATAGATACAGCGACATATTTCTTTCTCAATTTTCCCCCACCATTTCTGGTGAGTACCTCTTTATTTTTACGCAAGATTGAGGAGGATAACATATGTTTTTAATATAATATCATCCTTCAGACGAGTCCCTCAGAGTATATTTAACGAACCCTAAGAAGGAGTGGTTTGATCCCATATGGGCCTTTTGATGCTTGTTTAACGAGTCCAAAGAAAGAAAACTCAAGGGGTTTTCATGTTTAGAGAGTCTGAAAAACACTTATAGAGAACTCCATAATGTCATTTTTTGTAAGTTAGTCTAAAGAGAGAGAAAAAGAGATAACCTACCTCTCATCGGATGTTTTCTACAAATATTTTTACGAGCGTGAAAAGATCAAGTTCATCGGCTATATTTTCATGTTTAGGGAGCTTGAAAAGAGCTTAAAGGATACTCCATAGGGTTCGTTTTTCATATTACCAAAGTGAGTTTGAAAAAGAGATAAAAGGTTATTTGATTGCATTCTCATGGTTTCACGAACATGAGAAAGAATTAAGACCGTGCTCGGAGTTTTTCCTAAAAAACACTAAAAGCATCTATACATAATAAAAACACACAAAAACAGTAAAAAATGGTGGACCTCTGTCAAACATCTCATCCTTAGAACTTTCATTCTGCAATAGAAAACACTTTGCAAAGTTGGTTAGACTTTAGGGCATGGGTAAAATATAAAAAATAATTTAATTTTGCAATAAAATATGGTAAAAAGTAATAAAATAGGTCAAAACAACCCATTTACCATTTCATTTCACAATTTCACCCAAATAGTTCCCAAAACCATCTTTTTCTCCCAAACTTCAAGTGT
>SNQJ01S0177707.1:0-17216 GCA_010110895.2 Picea sitchensis
AAACGTCTGCAATCAAACGATATTTTTTTATTAATCTTAGATGACAGTTTGGCCATCATTTTGAAAGAAATTCAATGAATGATTTATTAATAAAATGTGGATATATACCTGCAAAGAACGGGTAACCATGTAGTCGAAGAGTTCGAAGCCCCAAGGAAGTTGAGTTATTATCAGGAACAACACTTTCTACCCCACATCCAATGCCCTTTTGGGTCCAATAACTACAGGTCAAAAGAACGTGTCGTTATAATCCTGTGTATTCCTTATGTAAGCATAAATAAATAATGGTGACTGACCTGTAAACACAATAAAGGGCTGATTTTATCTCATTTATGAAATTCTTGTCGATCCCCAAACATTCTATGCTATCGACCATCCAAAGGTGTTGAATGAGATCATTGAGGGGACTGAATTCTCTGTCTTGCAATGACATTGAATTGAACATCTTCTTTACTTCATCAATCAATTTGTCGGGTGTTGGTCACTATAAATGCTTATTTAACTAAACAATCAAGTGCTACATAAATTGTCAACCCAGGGAAGTCTGTTTACTTCAAAGGTAATCACACACTATATATGCTCAATCTCAAAAGCAACCTAGAGTTGTAGTAAAAATTTATTAATCACACCTTGCCTTGAACAAACTAAAGTTCTAACTTGAATTACAGGGAAGCAATCTACCTATTGTAGAGTTTAATGTTTAAAGAAATAATTGTTCAAAGAATCTACGGATTACATTAAGAAATAACAACTTAAAAAAAATCTTTTCATGATCTTAAAGAGGAAGACCGATGATACGTAGCAGAGAATATGACCCTAATTCCTAAGCAGGGATCTTCAACACCAGTTTCTGATCCTCACACTTTTATGAACTCAATGCTAACTGAAATGATTGACACCCACTGAAGGCTAACTAACTCTTAGCGAACATGACCATTCCCAAGCAGGAATCTTCATCACCTATTTCCAACTATCACACTTTCGCAGATGTTTGCTGCACATCACCTTAGTGATCAAAGAAGGGGTGTATACTGATTAGATGCTTCTTGAGAGCATGGCGGATGTAGATGAAAGAGTTAGAGAAAAACAAAACTATAGAAGAATTAAACTAATACAAACTAAAATCCTAAGCATATGGGTATAGAGATAACAAACACAAAAACCAATATCTACCAATGTTTTAGGCTGATCTATTGATGAAAATAAATCACAATGAAGAAAGGGGACCATGAGTCCTTCTTCCTCAAAAGGAAGGAGCTCTTGGACCCTCACAAACTTGCTCTCCTTACAACAAGAGAAAAATAAAAATAGTGAAGGAACTCCTTTGCAAACCCACTCAATGCGGAGGTTGATTGCTCAATGAAATGTGCCAAGTGGTACATTGTCAGGATGGAGTCCTTAAAACAATCTGACAGCATAACATTACGTAAATTCCTTGAGAAAATGAGGTTTCTTCATGGCTTTTATAGCATTGCATTGGGTTATTGTGTAACTCCTTGTAGTGTGAAAAGAGGCTCTTTAGGGCTTTATTAGGTCTTAGACCAGCCCACCATTCAGATCCAACACGGATTTGGAGGTCAAATCAAGTTGAGAACTGGTCCATAAGTGGTTGGGAGG
The DNA here is from genome assembly GCA_010110895.2 of Picea sitchensis. Taxonomy (NCBI): domain Eukaryota; kingdom Viridiplantae; phylum Streptophyta; class Pinopsida; order Pinales; family Pinaceae; genus Picea; species Picea sitchensis. Next base: position 1,618 of record SNQJ01S0177707.1, read on the forward strand.
CCAACCAATTCAATAAATGCGTCGTTTACCAAGTGCGTGGGTTTTTGCGCCAACAAACGCACTTGTCGTCTTGTCTGTATGGTACATTCATGTGCGCGTGCGCCCAACTTACGTAAAGCGCTCTTCAATTTTACTACTTTGTATAGTTTTGACCTTTTTGGAATGTTGTAGGATTAATTGATTACCATGAATGACTCCATTACTATTTGACGATGTTGAATTCCTGTGCGCCGTAATCTTGACGAAATTCGGTGTCGCGGATGCCCCACGATGGATGAGGTTAGGAGCATACGTGTAAGCTGAAATCCATCAATGTTTCTTCTCTTGAGAATGTTCTTAACATGAGGGAGAGAAATAGTGGGATCATTTAGAAGCGATCCGTTGGAGAAAAAAAGGAGAGAATCGGTAGGACCCGACCTTCTGAGAGTTTGTGGAAAAAAGAGAAAACTATGTACAAGCGAGGTGGGCATGCCCCATTCTCATGTCATGTAACTAAAAAATTTGTAATACAGTAACTGAAGCTGTTTTGTGGACGTAGATCATTGCAGCAACCTCTGGGGAGGTTTGATAATAGTAGATGACAATTATTATGGTGAATGTACTCTGAAAAGAGGCGATGACATCTATAAGAAATGTCAAGGATTCGTAGGTATTGATGGCCCAACAATTTTCATAGTTCTTCGGAAAATATAAAAAACAGCTACAATGGTCGCGAAGTAATACCCACCGCAACATGTGAAAGTGTTGGCATTGAATGTTATGGGGAATATGACTAGCGGGGAACAATGGTGTTTCTGTTCCATCAGAGATATAATTTGAATGGGAAGTGAGAATCAAGATATTGTATAAGCCCAACAGGAAGAGTATGCTGATGTCAACAAAGGGCGACTCCCAGGAAGCAAAAGGCTGGCTGAATCTAGAGGTGAGGAAGTGGCGGAAGGTACATGAATGAGAAGTCAAGAAGTGGGAAGACTTCGATCGCACTTGGATTTGGAGGATGTATGAGATAAAAAGTGGTTACAACCGTGTGACGAGGTTGAGTTTAAGGGGACGACAAGACCGATGATACGTTGTGCCAGAGGCGGGAAAAGGTGAACAAATTAGGAGGTAGAGAGGTAAGTATTTTGTGGAGTACTCTAAAGAAATGGACGATGCCGGTAAGGCTAGATTATAGAAGTATTGTTCCAACCAAAGGGAGACATGGGTTGCGTGTGGCCAAAAGGAAAACAAAGGCTGCCAACGGTGCCGACAAAAGAAAATGTAATGACTAGAAATAAAGGTGTTTGTACAATAAATAATGAATAATTTGGGAAAATGTACAAATCTGAAGCAGTTGATGTAGTATGGGTGGCCCACGTAGAGAGCATAATGTGCTTGAAGACCCCACATGGCCGATCTTTGAGTATATACGAGAAGGGGAGGTGATGCGAGGGATGAGGAGCAAGTGGACACATGAAAAATGAATACCCAAATTGAACAATATCTTAAGAGAATCAAAGAGATGAGCATGTATTAGATAAATGTAACAATGCTTGCGTCACGTACTTACAGCCATGATATGAAGAAAGGCATCTCAATGTCGGGATGAAAATTGTAGCGAGGGATAGTTGTGATCACGAGGTGGTGGATCTTTGATCCCGTGGTGAGAATAGTTTTGCGAAAAATGGACACCTTGGGCTCCCGGAGTGGAAGTTTAGCAAAAGGCCTATATATAGCTGTAGAATTACATTGCCACCTCATTTAGCCACTATTTTGTGATTATTTGAAGACGAAGATTCCAGAGGATATTTGGAAATTCCCGGGGATAAGAGGCATCGATCGGCGTTTCGCAGTATCGAGGTTGGTGAGTACGATCATCACCTGCATAGAAATAGGTTTTCAATTTTTTGGGTAGGGTTTGTATGGGGGGCCATACAGGGGTATTTAGGGATGTGGGCCCCCCATGCGCAGACGACTCGGTGAGAGGCGTGCATGAGTGTGCTTTTGTACACCGATCCTTACGTGCATGGAGTGAGCATTGATATGAGGAAGTTAGAGGTAGCGCACTAAGGAGGCACAATGAGTTGAGCAGTTCGATCTGGCCTTTGTAGGTTGAAGGCAACGCCGTCGTGCGAAATAAATGAGCAGTATGCGTGGGGGTGCACACAATGAAGTGAAAAGTGCTTAGCGATGCGCTACACAATTGTTCTGGTGCACATATATCTTGTTTGTGTAATGAAGCAGTCGCGTAGGTGCGTTCACAATGAGGAACAAAACCGAATACCTAGGGCTGAGGTTGAAGGGTAAAAACAAGTCTTTTGATGATGTTGATGGTTACATGAGCTGATATAGGACTGTGTGTTGTGTGCAGGTGGCGGCCCGGTGATGATACGGTGTGATGGCAAGAGGCCCGGTTAGAGATGTTTGTAGCCATTGAGGGCACGAGGTGTGGCGACTTTAGCATCCAGTGTGTTGCTAAAGTTTTTTTTGAGTGCCTGTTGATACAGGAACATGAATATTTACTACAGTTCCTGCTCCAAATGTGGAGCCCAGAACATACCGATGCGAGGAAGCGGATCCTTCAACGCGGTGGAGGATGTATATTTCGGTAGGCTTGCCGAGCGCCCCTACCGGCCGAGCTGTCTTTGCGAGGGGCAACCCTTGTTACAGTCAATAGCGATACTTCCTGGTGAGAGAACTTCATGTATGCAGGGCGTGGTGAGCATTAGTGCTATAGAGTCCCTGGCTCATCGTTGCATAGAAACGATGATAGTTCATGTATCTGTGAGTCACTGCAACCATGGTTAGTGGTGGCCAGTTTTTGGTGCTGGAGAGAGTGGTGGATGGCGAGCAGTTCACATGGGGATTGACGCTGTATGCATGGATGGTAGCGTAGTTGGATTGTTGTCGGTCCATAGGTGTAGGAGAGTTTGCCTTTGGGTCAATCCTAGTGGCATGGTTTTTAGAGAGGGTCCAATGTTGCAGGGTTATTAAGAATGTCGGGGCCGCGAGAATATGATTGAAGCGGTGGTCTACAATTTTTGGTTCGCCGGAGGGTGGTGGCGAAAATTGTACAGCCTTTTAGTAGATGTGGCATGGATATGGCGGCGGATACGCGGAAGGTATTACCTGGGTACTCTATCTTGCAGGATTATGACTTACGGGGTGACCCGGACATGGTGTTACCTCGGGGGGAGGTTTTTGATCATCGAGGAATTTTATTGAGTATTTTGTATGTTTTTATTTATATTTGTCTTTTTGAATGCTCCGGTCCATATGTGCCATGATATAGATAAACAGTACTATCTATTGTTGTTGTTTTGTGCATGTACAGATTTGGCACCTCACAAGTGCGAGGTGGATATCACGGCGTGACTCATCGAAACGAGAGAGAGACAAGCTGCGGGGAGAGAAGGCGTCGATTGGGAGGATTTATACGAGGCGACACTGCTGAAGCCAGTTAGGGGAGGAGGCATTGGTTGATGACCTAAGGGAGCCATCACAGCTCCTCGAGCAGTCGGGGATTGATTTTGATGACATCACGCCGTCGCACGGAACGCAATGTTGCGAAGGATGTGCGAGGGCATGTGGGCGTATCGGGATAGAGCTTCTTAGGCCGGTGTATTGAGATGTGCCACCATGGCCGAACCCTTAGTCTTGGCCAGCGGCGGTGCTGTGCGATGACTGGAATGGATGCACCCGCCCGGGCGGGGAGGAGTCCCAATGGGTGGTCCTACATGGCCCTGAAGGCGAGGTGGTGGTGGGCCTCCACTTCCTCCTGAGGGAGGAGCAGGTGTTGGTGCGATAGAGGCACCATGAATGATGTATGGTGTATATCTTTTTGTTGTATATAGAATTTTGGTGAGCGATTTTTATCTTGAGGTGCTATCTTGACTGCGGGCATATGTATTTTGTATGTAAACATTAGGATGGCCTGATAGGCCTTTATATATATATGAGTATACCACATATTTTTAGATCCATATGTTGTCTACATGTTTTTGTCAATGATTATGATGATGTCTATTCTATCCATATGTTGTGCCAAGATTTGTTAGATGTTTATGTATGTGTAGCTTGATGCTTGATATATGCCAATCTAACACCATGTTAGCTATTTGATACGTTTTTGATTCAACTGTCTTGGAATATGTATAAATGTAATGGAATCAAATGTCAAGATAACAGTCTAACCTGTAGGTATTCGCGAAAGAGGCAAGGATCACAGAAGCGGTACACATTGTTGAGAAATTTGGAGAACGACTAGTTGGGAGTGAGGAAGATGCTAAGGTGTGAATGTAGCGATACTTTGGCGTCCCGTGAGGAAGTAATGACGATGGTGTATTTGGCTTGGTTTTTGGTTGCTGGCCCCAAACATATTTCATTTGAATGTAGCATTTCATGTGTGAGGGGTGTAGAGAGCCAAGCCTTGACGAGATTTTGTATCAACCGGTGGTGTCGTCAGTAAGTAACCAATGAAAATACGTAGTGGAGGAAGCATCTATCAATAGCACAAAAGGATAGTTTAAGGCGAGAGGGTAGGAGGAAAAGATTGAACACTAAAAAGAAAAATATATAACCTAAAGTAGAATGACTACTTCTGAGCATAAAATTTCTTGAGATACTACCCGTTGACGGGTTCCTTGGCGAGAGCCTTAGGAGGCTTGGGGATGTATGCCTTTGGTGAGGCAATGTTGGATGATGTAAGGAGCCATGCCAAATTGATTCAGAATTTGTCATGGCTGGTATCGCATGGCGATATCATAGGCGGGATAGGGGTAAAGCCTTCATGGAATGATGAAGGTTGACATGGAGATCAAAAGGTAGCTTTGGATCATTTTATAGCTGCCTCGTTGTTACATGTGAAGATCCAGCGTTATTCATTCCCGGTGACTCACAAGTTCAACAATGAGCTCCATTGGGCTTGAGTGTCCGGAGTAGCAAGCTCAATTGCAGTTGCATAGGTGGGTATTTTGCACTCAATGGGAAGAGTTGCCTCAACCCATGGACTAAATGGAATGGCGTGAAACTAGTAGCGGTCTTTACTACTGTTCAATAAGCCCATAGTGTAGAAAATAACATATGATGCCAATTGGGTTTATGTTTGTTAACCATGCACTATAACATGGTCTTGAGGACTTTGTTCCTTGCCTCGACTATACATTTCCTTTGAGGAGGGTAATATGGGTAGGAGCCAAACATTTTGAGAGAAGCCTAACCGAGAAGATAGTTTGACAAAGATCTCATTCTATAAGTGTTTCCTGTGGTCGGAAAGAAGTTGGAGTGGTACTCCAAAGCGGGATATAGGCGTGATTAAAGAGCTGCGGTATTCGGTGTTGTTAAAAGTGGGGCATAGCTTTGCCCATTTGGTGAAGTAATAAGCAGCAGCAACAATGTATTTTTGACCATTCTTGGAGGGGGGATTACAATTCATAAAATCAATCCCCCACTTACAAAAGGGCCAGCGTGTAGCGGGGTGAGAGAGTTGGGGAGCCAGCCTTTGTTGGCATGGAGCCGACATTGCTCACATTGTTTCACAACATGAATGAAATCATGGAGCGAGGGAGGTTGGCCAAAAATGTAGAGCTTGGATAATATTTTTAGCAGTGGATATTCCCGAAAGATTTCCCCCACATGCGTCGTTGTGGCGGTCGTTTAAGACTCTATCGCCCTCATCAATAGTCAAGCATCGAAGAAGAATGGTTTCGACACCCTGTCAGTACAGGATGTCTCCGATAAGGAGGTATAGAGGGACTTGATGGTGAATGTGATGACGATCATCTCGTGAAAGGTGGTTACCAAAATTTTTGAGTTTGTAGGTAGACGAAAAGGTCATTGTACCAAGGATCATCGAAGTGATGTAAAAGAAGTGTTTGTGGAAATTCGGTATTGATAGAACCTTGATGATGGTGTTCGAGGGGAGGGCCGTGATAATTTCGGTGAGAATGAGGGCCTTCTTACTCTTAGGTGTTGATAACTCGAGGTCGTACTCTTGAATGATAATGATCCATTGAGTGAATTTTCCATTAACTTGTCGGCGGTTGAGCAAGTGTGCATAGGGTTGGAATCTGCGAGGACCTTTGTGGTGCAAAGCAGAATATAATAGATGCGGTTCGTTTGCGAGGGAAAACTAAAGCGAGTTTCTCTTCGTGTTTATACTTCAAATGTGGCCCTGAGAGATTCTTACTACGCAGTAATGGCGTGTTCATATTGTGATTGTCATCGAGCTAGATAAAGGACACCGTCTGTCGGTGATGATGATACGTGAGAATGTAGTCCGCGATTATAGTCCGAGGTGCATTAATTAAAGGTGCATTTGAAAGTGTTGTTTAAGATCGTCAAATGATTGTTGGTAATGGCGTCCAGTGAAAGGGATGTCGCCGGCGTAGCGAGAGGAAACGATATTACCGCATTATGGCGTGTCCGGGGAACAAAATTAATACGAGAAAGTTAGCTTTCCACATGAACTCACAGTTGAGTAGAATTCAAGGAGGTGGAATTTCGGTGATAACTTTGAACAGGGGTCCATGGTATCTGCTGGGAAATGATAAAACTAAGAGGAGTGCCGTGTGGTGGCATAAGAAACCGCAGGATTCAGGTGGATGTTGTACTGGCGACACTATTGAAAGATGATTTGTAAATCATTTAGATGCTGGGTACGTTTCTTGGAACGAGCTGTGAGTTCGTCCAAGTAAGCGAGAATGATTTCAACGGATCATGAAAGATATATCATCACCATTTGGAAAGTTTCATGCGGCATTTATGCCAAAAGGCATGACATGATATACAAAAATTTTATGGGGTAATGGATAATGGTTTATACGATCGAATAGGTGGATTTGGATTTGGTTATAGCCCGGAGAATCCGTCGATAAAGGAGAAACTTAAGTAAAGCGGAAACCACGATTCGTTGATCATTTGATCGATGAAAGGCATTGGAAAGTTGTCTTTAGGACATGTGTTATTGAAGTCCTTGAAAGTCTGTGAAAACAGGGATAGTGCCCTATTTTACGACCGGCTAGTGCAGGGTTGGAAACCCATGAAGTGTATGCGATGGGGTAAATGAAACCGGCAGCGCGTAATTTTTTCAATTTCGGATTTGATGGCCGTTTTTTTGGATGGGTGTAGCGGTCACTATTTCTAGCAAACTGGTGTGATGTCAGACCAGTTGTCGATGCGATGTTCAAAAGTAGAGGGATCAAGGCCAAGAATATATGTGTATGACCAGGCAAATATCCTATATTCTGGAAGGGCACTTATATCACCGGTGATTTCGAGGAGTGCAAAGCGACTCCAATGTTGATTTCTTCGACGATACCATTTTCAATGGAAATCATCGATTTTGATGGTGAAATATTGTATATTACCTTCTTCAAAAGCGTCAGGGGCGGGAATAGGATTGTTGAACCAATCAGAATGAGCAGATAGGATAAAATCTTTGGTTTCGACCCGCGTAAAATGGGGTTTTGGTTAGGAGGCATGAAGGCTTCTTGTGGAAAGAAGAGTGCTTGGTGGTGTAGCGCATCCCAGGGTGAGTTTGGGTGGTTTATCTCTTCGAGTTTTTCCTCGTCGCATTGGAAGTGTTGGGAATACAAGGGGCAGTGAGGAGTGATATCGGTGACGGTTTTTTTGTGGTTTCCCCCTAGTGAAGAAGCGGGGGGGAAATTGTTGGGAGATGGTGAGGGTTCACTCACGACATAAACCATATCGTGTTGAAATCTTGAGGGGTACCAGTGGTGGATTTAGGTGGAGAGTGTCGAGTAGGGAATAGCGGGAGGGGTTAAGAGTTCTTGGGAGTAAATCATAGAGGCGTCATTTTAAGAACCATGGAAGTGATGGGAATTTTCGGACTCTGGAGAAATGACATGAAGATCCTCGGTGACAGTAATGTCAATTATACGCCTACGTAGATTAGGTGAAGCGAGACCGACTGGCGTTACCTATATATGAAAGGATCATACAGGACGGTATATAGGTAGGATTTTAATGAATCCTGTGAGAGAAAGCAAGGGCATCTCATACGTTCATTGGCCAGAAGTGGTGACATAGCGAATGTTAGTGATTTTTGAAGAGGACGTGTCGGGGCGTGGTTTTTTCTGGAAGTTCTGGCGTACAACCTCTAACGTTTGCCGAAAACGTGGAAGTGCTGGTCAATGGTGAGTGTAATGGCCATACTCTGAACATATAGCACAAGCATATTTGGTCTTCAACCCTTTACTTCTGGAAGGGTTGGTGGTAGTAGTGGGACTAGCGGTAGTGGCGGGTGTTATGGGATTTTTATTGAGGGGGATCAGATTAGTAATTGGTAGGGATGGGCAATTGTTGGTTTGGTGGCCCTCTTTATCACATAGTGTGCAAGGAGTTTGGATGCATGGAGGTGGGTGGTGGGCTCCCTTCTTCTTCCTTCTTCCCCCGACTATAGTAGTGGCACTAGCGAGTGGGGGTGATGGTGGTGCAGTTAGAGTAAGTATTAGGATCTGCATCAGGATTCCTTCTACTTGGGGAGGGAGGGATGCTTGAGAAACCATCTCAGGTGGATGTAAACACCAAACTAGGATTGCTAACACCGTATTAGGTAGTGTGAGCATTGCAAATACCTGAAAAGATTCGATACCTAGTGAAGGGTAAAAGAAGGGAATTTTGAGTGAGGGGTCGGGGAAATGTCTCCCATATGGGACTAGGTCCTTGAGGGGATTTGGATTCGTGGACTGTTGAGGTGAATGAGTGCATAGGAGGCTCCAGCAGGAGTGGTTCTACGACTATTGAGATGTCATGAATGACTAAATCCTCCTGAGGAGGAGGCATCTCAGGTGTGAGTTCCGTTAGATGAGGGCGACATGTACTTGATTAGGGGGAAGAGGTGGTGGTGCTCCACATGAATGCGATACGTAACAAGGATGGATCTTGCAGAAATCCCGGGACCCATCTCGATGAGAGTGGTGTCGCATTATAAGGTTGGTGTGGATGAGAGGAGAATGTGTTTTTGAGGTTGGCATATGGGTTAGGCTCATAATGGGAACTTGGTGATAGTCCACGATATTCCATTATTGGGGGGAACATCATTGTCCGAGAGACAGAATGGGAAGAGGCCACTTCCTTCACCAGATTACATGTGGCTATGCTTGAATGGGATATTATAATTGAGGGGGCATGAATAGCTTAAATATCAGTAGGGATAGTCTTGCCCCGAGTTCCACTGAGGGATATTTTTGGAGAGAGACTTGAGGAGGGCGGTGGGTTAGTCATAGAAAGCTCTAATGTGATGAGAGAGGGAATGAGTTCAGGAACCAAGTTGCTTCCATGTTGTTTTGGACATGATGCACATAGAGGCACCTTCATCGATGATACACTTATGAACGGTGATGTTCATTATTTTTACTTGAGTATTTGGCGATCAAAGCGGGAAGGCGAGGTTCTCCTTCGTCGAGATCAAAGGTGATGAGTCCAGTATCAGTTGGGTCGACTGCCCCCAAAGCGGATATTAGTGATTTCCGTTGGGTAGGACAAGTTTGGGGACTTCCAAGACTGACATGGGATTCGGGGATTGTGCTAAGTCGTCCTACCAAGCTATAGTTATGGCCGGCCTAGCCTGGGTTGTGGACATTCCTACATGAAGTGTAAAGGGATCAGAAGTGGTGGTTGATGAGCAGGCGGAATCCTGTAGAGGTTGTCGATTAATAGGAGTTTGTCTACGGAGATGGGAGAGACTAAGAGGGTGTATAATCTTACGGCGGTCACAGCGTTTGCAGAAGGATTTTTTCCTCGCTGGTGAGGAGAATGGTGCGCTTAGCTGGATTGTTGGGGTTGTGGTATTGTATCCCACGAGAGGTGGGGATGTTGTATGTGTCTTGTTGGTGTTTATCACACCTTGATGTGGAGTAGTATTTTGCATCACCCGGCGGAGGGTTACTACATATATTGTTGTGAAGTTCTTGTTGAGGAAGCGGTTTGTGCCGAGAATGGGAAGACTACGAGTCCTTCCAACCATTTGAAATGTGGCCCGATCACGGGGTAATGGTAGGTGTAATGGCCAGGAAATCACCACAAAGAGCACAAGGAAGATGGTTTTAACATTATTTCTCCTTGGCATTTGTTTTTATTTCCCAACAGGGGTTTTAGTTCCATGGTTATGGTTTCCCACAGTTTGGTTGAGTGCTGTGGGGGTTGATTCACATTGCCAGCACGGGTGGTTGTTATTGTTCCGATTCCATCCTTTCTTCTTGGCATTGTTCGATGGTGAGTTGGGTTGGTATTTTGTGTGTTGAACAGCGAGAAGGTTGAACAAAATTTACCCCGCATGTGGATGTGGAGGAGCCATGAGTTGTGGAGGACAAAGAAATGGGAAGTATGGATTTTTGGTACTGATCCATAAGGTACATAGGAAGGTGTGGTGCTTTCACTATTACTATAAGCGGATGTTGAGGAAGCACCATTGTTTGTGGGAAGATAGGTGAATGTATGGAAGATTATTAGGTGGTGGTCCAATGATGGGTGGAGGTATAACAACGGGGTATGGCTATTGATAAGGGGATGCCAGGGGTATGGGAGTGCCCTTATATTTTGGTGGGTATTGAGGTGTTCCATACATGGGGTGGTTGTTGGGGTTGTGGAACATGGTGTGTGGTGGCGCCTATTAGTCCTTTTGCTGAGTGAGACATCCCAGTTTGTCTTGGCCAAATGACACGAGTTTTGGGAGGCCGGAGATGCATTATTTATTATAAAGGCCACCATTGCATAGATGGGAGGTCATATTGTTGGGCCTTCTTGATGGATTCCTCTTGGGGTTGAGAATTGAGTGGGAGCTACATCACTTACCAAGTAGAGAGACAAGTGATATAAGAAAATCGAGACATTTGCGCTTGGTGGTTTACGCTTTACACAAACTACGTCACTGATGCCATTTGTGAATGTGGTCAGCGATATGTTTGGCTGAGTTTTGTTTAAAATCATATATTAGTTCAAGACCATTGTCATGGTTTATTGGTAATTGGAAGAAGGTCATGAATTCTTTGGCCAATGACTCAAAGGTTGCATGGGACCTCGATTTCTCATCTACATACCACCATTTGGTGATGGGCACGATGAGGTGTCGCGTTAAGAAATAATGCGTAGTCCCCGATGGAATCATCCCATAAATACTAATGGAAGACACCACTTAAGAACAAAGAATCATGACATGGTTGGAGGGGTCATCCCCTACCTTTCCTTCAAACTTTGGTATAATAAAGAGGAAGTTTTATTCGGCATGCGAGGTATTAGAGTAGCGTCATGCACAATATAGGATCGTGGTGAGTTTGGTGAGATGGTATTTTGAGAGAGGCAAAATATGGCATCAGGGGTGTTGGTTGAGGATTAGCTCCTGCCACGGTGTGAGTGTGTTGTGAACTTGACCTTGATGGGGACTAGGTGGGTTGGTGCTCCCTCCTTGAGAGGAAGTGGGTCCCCGCTTCCACCTTAAGAGAGAGGTGAATGGAACGACCTTGGGGGAAGTGACCCAAGTAATGTAGAACCAAGCAAAGGCGATCCTAAGATAGTAGCCTCCACCGGGGAGTGTGTGAAGAGTACCGATGAAGAGAGTATATTAGATACCCTAATATAGGGCAAGGTTGGCGTCGTGAAACGGCGGGGTTAATAGTTCCCCTATGATGTCGGAGACTAGTTATTGTGAATGTATTGCAACAAGTAATTTGAAAAATATAGAAAAAAAAAAACTTTGCGTTGAATGTTTACAATATATATATCCAAATCAAGAAACTGTAATCAGATGGCCATCATACATAAAATAGAGAAAACATATATATATGGGTAAAGTGGGTTTTGTCCGTGTGGGGAATCAAAAGAAAGAAAAATGCTCATGTCCTAGAAGGCGTAGCGTCCTTCCTCTCAAATAACAACGGAGCTTCCAATAGAAGGTACTCAACGATTGGGGTTTGAAGTCATCGAAAGAGAAACTAGCAAAAGATGAAATAATTGGTTATATTAGAGGGGTATGCAGGGCATATCCCAGAAGAGTTGGTGATATTTCCCAATAACCACACAAAATCAATCAAAGGTGCAATTGCAGCCCACAATTACCACACAGATGAATCCTAAAGTTGGTCCACTAGGTACCTCGGTCAAGTCACGGCATTTTAGATTTTCGGCCTAGAAATGGGTCTGGGATGGATCCCATCCAAGAGGGGGGTGCTTCAAGGGGGGGCGCAGAGAACAACCGGACCTCGACCTTCCACCCTTCACAGGTATCCTCCTTATATGGTGATTGGAACATGACGGAGGATTTCAAGTTCCCTATTTGACAACCTCTATGTTTGAAAATGTGAGAACATGAGGAGTTATTTCCCGGATGCCTAATATCCCGAAAGAGCTGGCGATATTTCCCAATAGCCACACAAAATCCAATCAAGGTGCAATTGCAGCCCACAATTTCCACCTGGGTAGATGTCCTAAAGTTGGTCACTAGGTACCTCGGTCAAAGTGTGACATTTAGATTTTCGGCCTAAGAAATGGGTCACGGGCTGGATCCCATCCAAGAGGTGGGTGCCTCAAGGTGGGACGCACAGAACAACCAGACCTCGACCTTTAACCCTTCACGGGTATCTCCCTGCCTTATGGTGATTGGAACACTTGACTTGGAGGATTTGAAGTTCCCTATTTGACAACCTCTATGTTTGAAAATGTGAGAACCAGATAACGGGGAGTTTTTTGGATGCCTATCCCCGAAATCCTACCTAGACTAAAAATTTCTTTTGGCACCTCCTGCAGAGGAACACTTAGTGAGTTTTTAGAAAGATTTTAGATGAAGTTGTTTTGTGAGGCTGGGGGTAAAAACCAACCTCGTTTGATTAACAATGGGAGTGGATAGTCCTGTCAAGAAAAGATGGGGTATTTTTAGAATCCCTTTGGAGGAAACTTACTTAGACCTCCACGTTTCAAGAAGAAGCTATGTGAGTGAGAAGTGGATTTTGTGTGTGAGTGAAAAGTGTGCCAATTTTTAGTTAATTAGATGTCACCTTGCTGCATGTGGACTTCGCTTGGTCCTTACAAAAGTGTGATTACCTAATTAGCTAGATGTCTTTGGTACAACCTTGCGGAATTCAAAAGCCCTAGGAAACTAGCATGTGGACATGTGGGTCCATTACTATCCTTTAACTTCCTATTGTGAGGTAATCTAGAAAAGCATGAAACTATCCTAGATTGAACATGTGGGCATGTATGGGCCCACTACAAACCTTTAAACTCTCCTAGTGTTTTGATTTAAGAAAGAAAAATTTCAACCACTATTCTATATTTGTAGCATGTGGGCATGTATGGGCCCATTACAAGTTTAAAACGTGTTTGAAAAATGAAACTAAGAGGGGTCCCAAAAAGGGCCGATGTCCTCTCCTAAAGGTTTTAAAACTTTTGTTAAGGGAGATGAGATTGTTTTCACAATCCTTTTTTGTTTCTCAAGATCGCTTGGAAGCACGAGAGAAGAGCATACTCAACGATTTGTTACTTCAACTTCGAGTCCCAAATGTGAGTTAAGATGTGATTAAATATGATTTTCCACTTATGTTTATAAGTCAACGCAAGCCATCCATGTGGCAAAAAGAAAATAAGGGAAAATGATTTTTATCCTCCTAAGTGCTTATGTGTGCTCGACTAACCCCTTTATATGATGAGGGGACTAAGTGTAATGTGGCTTTACAACATTTTTGACATCATAATTAAGAAGGAAGATGGCCTTCCCCACATCCAAAAAACTTACAAAGTGAATTTTTTTTCAAAATGCGCGGCCCCTAGTGTAGACAGGCGCGCACAGAGCGCAGGCACACGAGAAGGAATGAGTCAGAAAGCGCATGCGCGCAGAGAAATGATGTTACGAAAGCGCATGCGTGCACGATGCGTGTCTGTGGGGTGGAATACCTGCGCACCTATGACAAACGACCGAGAAAGAAAATCCATATGGATTTATCTCAATTCTCCTGTGAATTGACTGGTCAGCAGGTCGACACAGGCCGGTTTGTGCACCTGCAAGTTAAGCAAACTAAAAGAAGAGAAAAATAAACCCAAATGAGGTAGGAATTGATACCTTCTCCCTGGTATGGTTGCCAATCTGTTCACACCCTTTTTGTCACCTTGGTGAGAAAATAAGAGGTGCTTACATGCCTAGTTGGGTCTTGCTGAGCATGACAACTGTAGAGGAAAGAGTTAGAGAAAGAAAAACAAAACTATAAGCAAGAATTAAACTAAAACAAACTAAAATTATGAGCATATGGATATAGAGATAACAAACACAAAAAGACCAATATCACCAATGTTTTTAGGCTGATCTATTGATGAAATCAAAGAACAATGAAGAAAGGGGACTATGAGTCCCTTCTTCCTCTAAAGGAAGGCTCTTGGACCCTCACAAACTTGCTCTCCTTACAAGAAAAATAAAAATGGTGATGAAAGAACTCCTTTGCAAACCCACTCAATGGAGAGGTGGATTGCTCAATGAAATGGTGCCAAAGTGGTCTTGTCAAGGATTGAGTCCTTAAAACAATCTAGGCAGCATAACATTACATGAAATTCCTTGAGAAAATGAGGTTTCTTCATGGCTTTTTATAGCATTGCATTGGGTGATTATGTAACTCCTTTGTAGTGTGAAAAGAGGCTCTTTAGGGCTTTATTAGGTCTTTGACCAGCCTACCATGAGGATTCAGCTCATATTTGAGGGTCAAATCGGCTTGGGAGCTGATCCATAAGTGGTTGGGAGGCCGACCAATTCAATAAATGCACCGTTTAGCAGGTGCGCGGGTTTTTGCGCCAACAACCGCGCATCGTGCGCGTATGCACGCATGGTACGTTCCTATTCCGCGCATGTGTGTGCGTACCCAACTTCTGTAAAGTGCTCTTCAATTTTTGGTTACTTTGTATAGTTTTTGACCCTTTTTGGAATGCTTTGAAATTAATTCAATGCCATGAATGACTTCATTACTGTTTGATGATGCTGAGTTCTTGTCGCCATGTGCGGATGAAATTTCAGTGATAACAAAGGGGTTTCTTGTAAAGGTTGTCCTTTGAAATCCCCCTTAGGAATTGATGACATGGTGAAATGTATTTTACCTTTGATTTCAGCTGCTGGAGAAGGAGAGGGAAAGAGAAGCTTCTTCCCTTTTTTTGATGTCACCTTGGTAGAAGATGAAACTTCTTCTAACCCTGGTGGAGGTGGTGGTGAGAAATCCATGTGTGGGGAAGGACATACCTCCTCCTCATATTCTCTGACCTAATTATTGATCTCTGAAACATGTGCTCTTCCCTTTCTCTTCTTGATGATCCCTGTTTTAGTACTGGTAGGTGATGAAGAGCCTGTAATTTGTGATTGGGGGGTAGGTGTTGGGTCCAGCTTAAAGTGAGAAGAGACCAAAAAAATATCCCAGGAGATCTCTTTCTTTCCCAACTCTTCAGAGACAAGCATCCTGATAAGTCCAAAGTGGAAAAGGACGAAGTCCACATCCTTGGATTTGGCTTGCACCCTATCTTCCATTTTACCAATACTTCTTAGCAGGTAATATGGATTATTCATCTGAACCTTACCAGTAAAATGCAACAACAACCTTATGTGGTAATGGTACAGGGTGTTAAATCTCCCTTCA
>SNQJ01S0177708.1:0-18668 GCA_010110895.2 Picea sitchensis
CCATGAACTTGAATCAACTTCTTCTATTAATCCAAATAACTATACATGGGTGTTTCTACACAGCTCTTTGCTTCTCTTCTATGCTCCAATGCTTCTAACTAACTTACAATGCACAATGAGGGTGTCTATATCCTATTTCCCTCTTGCGCTCTTAAACAATCTAATCTAGAATTAAAATTTCTATCTACCTGCATTAACTACTATAAATGCCTCCATCTACTTCAGATGAGAGCGGGGTGCTCAAGGTCTGATTACATTATACCAAGGCGCCTTCATTAAATGATCTCATTTATATTTGGCGCATCAACTTCAAGGGAAAATTCAAAAATTTGGCTGGGTTTGTCCAGTTGTCCTTTGTTTTCCGTGCTGGCTCGTTTGATGTTGGCGATGCTCCTGCATCATACTCCCTCGCTTGAAAACTTTCATGGGCTCCTGTCCATGAGCTCCTACACAGTCTATCCATGCTTCAGAATCTCCGCTTCGGTCTCCCAGCTGGCATCTTCAACTGGATGGTCCTTCCACTTGACCAAATATTCAAAGTATTCTTTCCTTCTAGTCTTCTTGCTGACTCTCTTGTCCAGTATGCACTCCATCTATGATCTCTCTGCAACTGGCATTTGTTTTTTCCACTGAACCTATGGTTGTTCACCTTCTTCTCCTGTTTCCTCAAGTTTATATGGGTATAAATCTGAGACATTGAATATCGGAGAAATTCCGATCCCATCGGGTAATTCAATCTCATAAGTTCTCCAGTTTTCTTCAAGACCTTACATGGTCAGATTTTATTTTTCAATTTATTGTATGTTCCTCTCGAAAACCTCTCCTTCCTTAAATCATCAAGTCACCATTACTCAATTGAATTAGTCTTCGATGTTGATAAACTCTCGGCTTATACTCGACTTGAATTAGCGATGGCTGCTTCACCCATTTGTGAAGTTCTTTCATCGCTTCTCTGTGAAATCTTACGCCTTGGCAGCTCTAGTTGTGATATTTATGAATCCTCAATTCATAAATTCCCCTCAACTACATGCCATAAACAACCTGAAATGGACTACGTCTGGCCTCACGTTCGCTGATGCGTTATCGCATAAACTCTTTCTTGACGATACATTGTCTAGCTGTTGTGGTGCTCATGCGAACTCCTGCGACCAAGTCTCCAGGACCACGTTACCACTTCTGTCTGTACATTCGTCGAGGATGATAAGTTGAACTAAACAACAAGTTAGTCCCGGCTTCTTCCATAATGTCCTCCAAAGTGCCCTATGAACCCGTGTCTACGTAAAACTATACTCCTTGATGGCCATGAAGTCCCGAGCGACTTCTTTGGCTTTCGAATTAAGCGATGTGTATTCGCGTCAGCGGTTCGACATGAAATGTGCCATCTTGGAAAATCTATCACTACCACAAAGATCCGTCAAATCCTCTTTGCATCCTTGGCAATCCCAATATGAAATCCAATCTAATTTCATCCCGCGGCCTCGGTATGGGCAATGGTTGATAAAACCGCATTAGCTTCCTTAGCTTTGAATGCTGGCAAATTCCGCATCGGTCTACAAACCTCTTGCCCTCTTCTCGCATCCCTGGCCAAAAGTGTGACTCACTCAGCTTCGCAAATGTCTTATCATGATAGAGTGTCCGAGACCAATTCTCCAGCGTGTTTTTCCTTAATGATTCTCCCTCATGGAGCAATTGAATACGCTTAGTTGATTGCCCTTAAGCAACAACCCTTCCTGGATGTATTTGGCCCATTTGTTGCTATCTCGGCTGGATTCTGCAATTTTGCTTCATCAGCTTCCTTAAAGTCTGAATCATCTGTGATACATGTTGCACGAGATCATCAAAACCTAGCATGTATTGACTTTGAACTCCTACAACAACAAACACTTCCTTTCGAAGCATCAACAGCTTTGTTAGCAGTTCTAGAAATATGTTTTATCACAAGTGAAATTTTTGCATGTATTCAACCCATTTAACCTTTTCGGTTAACTTTTGCTGTTGAGTCTGGCGCAATGCATGGTTATCACTATAGAATAAATTCTTTTGAAATCAAATAGTGCCTCCACTTTTCAGTACACGGATGATGGCAGAAAACTCCTTATCGTATGTGGAATAATTCACCTTCGCTTCATTCGGCTTCTCGCTGAAATACGCTATAGGCATGTCTTATTGACTTAACACTGCCCTAATTGCAAATCCACTTGCATCATTTGCACAATGTCTTTGGAAATTAAAGCTGGCTTAACGGTGGTTAAGTAATCTTTCGTTCAATAAGAATTTGAAACTCTTCTTAGCCTCTTTCGTCTAGTGAAAATATTTATGTCTTTTCTTCCTTTGTATCCATCATCGTTCTTGATTCCTTTGAAATTCCTAATGAAATTCGGCAGAAACTAACTGTCAGTGAAAACTTATCACCTCAAATATGTTTTTTGGTGATGGCCAATTCTTGACTACCTCCACCTTTTACGGATCCATCCTCAACTCATTTGAGAAATAACAAACCCCCAAATAAATGAGCTCGTCTTCATGAATGAGGATTTATTCAAGTTTATCAACTGCTTCTCTTCTTTAATCTCTTCATCCTGATGTCTAAATGTCTTGAGATGTTTAAATCTTTCATTTTCTTGAAAATCGATTGTATCATCGATATATGATAACAAATTTTTCAATGAAATCTTTGGGGACTTCATTCATCAACCTCATAAGGTACTTGGCACATTTGTTAAACCAAATGGAATAACAAGCCAGTCATACAAACTGCAGCATGTTGAATGTTGTTTTCTATTCATCACCTTCTCTCATCGAATCGGTGATATCCTCTTTTCAAATCAATCTTTGAAAGAATTTTTCTCCATAAACGATCCATTAAATCATCCATTCTTGGAAATGGGAATGCGTGCACGATAATTGTCTTATTAGTAAAGCCCTTGAATCGGTGCACATCCTCCCGATACGTCTTTCTTGAGGATTGATTAACGGAGCGGCCTGCGGTTTCAGCTTTCCCTAATAAACCTTTGTCCAACAGTAACGGACTTGCCTCTTAACTTCTTCATTCTACTGCATCGTCAACCTATAAGCTTCTTTATTAGGAAAACTGGCTCTGGGTATAATATCAATGTGATGACTCATACTTCTCATGGAATTAACCTTGAGCGAGGTAATTAGATCCACTACTATATCAACAACTGAAACTCTTCCGTAGGTCACGAACATTCTTCGGCAAATCATCCACTCTTATTTAGTAGAAAAATCTTGGGTTTTTCGACCCTGATAGGCGTAGATCCTCCTTCTTCTTAACTTCGGTAAGGAGTTCCTTCCACTCATGAAGTATTGTGTTGCTTAGGCTTCACCTTCTTATCCTTTATTGGACGTAACATGTGTCCTCCCATTCTTCTTCTCCGGGGGTGTATGTGTTCATCACTCCATCATGAATCACATTTCTATCATATTGCCCACGGTCTACCCGGCAATAGATGACAAACATCCATAGGAATAACATCACATAAAATCTATCATTATATCTATCTTAAATTCAACTAAACCTTTTTTAGTGACATTTACCTGATATCTTTTGTAGCCACGAAACTTTTATATGGATTTGGATGATGAGTCATTTCCATCTCCAGCCTTTCTACCATCTCAGTTGAAACAATATTATCGGTCTTACCCGGCGTAGAGCCAATGACCTTGCATGCCCAACCTTTAGTCTTGCGGCGATCTTAATCACGGTCCTTTGGTGAATTTTCACATCTTTCTCGGTGTCGGGACTTTTAAGCATCATCCAGCGATCTTACGCCTTGGCGTCTTACGCATCAACATCTCACCTCTGGCAGCCGATGTGAGCTTCCACAGGATTATTCTTTTCTCTAGACACTCATAAGACTTGTGCCATTCTTTCCACATGTGGCTTGTAATTACTCACCTCTTCCTCTTCCTCTTCCTCACCTCTAGTCTGAGGAAAAGTGTTGTTATCAGAATAATATCCTCTCTGCTCATTACGTTGTCTCTGTTCAACATGTCGGCTTCCCTCGTTGGCGGTTCTGTACTCTCTCTATCAGTCGAGGTTTCTTCCGATTAGTCCACTGGGCTTACGGGTTTCTTTCTGAAGCGATTGTTTTCCTGCGGGATGACTTACGCCTGCCCTACGAGCTCTGCTTTTCGGCTCAACTTCTCTTAAACTTTCAAGCCATTTGATAATCATCCTCCAGTTGATGGTTTGCCATGCTCATTTCATCCACCCGAATCATATCTCGGGCCATTCCTTGCTTACACGGCCACTTTTTTAGATCATTGCTTTCAGCGATGACTGTACGATATTCAACGCAATAAAAATTCCTCGGTATGTTCCTTCTTGTCATCGACTATCTCGGTTTGTCCTCTGAGCAATTTGATGGTCCACGGGAATAAATTTTCTTTCATCTTTACCCGATCCCTTGTCGGCTCTTAATTTTACGCTTTGCCTTGCTTTATTGACTTGTAGTTCATCCCACCAAAGTGCATGTCCTTTTAATCTCGTGATGGCATGCATGACCTTCTTTTCCTCTTGATATCTTCATAGATAAAATGGGTGTCCATGGCTCTAATCGGTCTAAGCTTCTTCTGCATCCACATTTCCTCATAAAGCTGGAATGTCATTTCACCTTGCACCCATTCTTTTAGCGACTTTAAGTAGCTCATTTGTTGCATCTTACGCTTCATTTCTTCTTCTCCATGTCGAGCATCATCTTCATTTTCAAACTCACTAATATATCCTACATCAGCTGTTAGCCTTTGTATTTCCATGTCACAACTCTGAATTAAGTATGTTATGCAAATATCTTTCTACTTATGGATTCTACACTTCTCTACCCCTTCCTCTCGGGTTTTCCCTTTCCTCCTCTAGATCGGTGATTGTCTATCCCTTCTCCCTGGAATCATGGTGAATTCTCCTTCCCTTCTCTTCTATATAAAGCAAAGACTCCTTCTTGTGCTTTGATACCACTTGATGAAGTCACGGTGCACCTACCTCGGCCCGGTCCTTTTGACCTCCGTCTTAAGGATCGTTGATTTCCCTACCAGCTTGGTAGGATGGCTCCTCGATTCCTTGGAATCTCCGAAAATTTGACCACAGTGTTTTGGCACTTCTGATCTTTAGTGGAGTCCTTTGTTCTCTTCGACAGCAGGAAGAATAGAGAATCGAGTTCGGGTTTTCAAATTCTCGATGTCTCGACCCTTTGGTTCTCGATTTCCTGATCTCCAATATCTCGATGCGCTCCTTTATTGCCTTAGCCTCGGGCTATGCATTTAGTTCATGGGACCTCCTCTTATATGACCGCCGTCATATTCCTCATCGAGGATTCGGGTTTCGGTGTTGAAATGTAGTAAATCTCTTGCCCACGAAATCCCCGATCTTCCGACCCACGGATTCCCGATATGACGTCACTTCGGGCGCCTTCCGCAGTAACCCACCAATCAGCGGTGAGCGATTCTTTGAGATCAAAGACTCGGATCTCCCTCGGGGTTTTCGCGACTTCAATTGTCGAAATACTTTGGCCTTCGATTCCCCCGATCTCACAAATGACGATTTACTGATGTGACTTTTCTTTCAGGGGAATTCGACGCTTCGATCACATGCTGGGTTGACTATTCAGCGGTCCCATCACTTCTATCGAGGTTCGGACTTGGCGGGATCGCCCGAATCTTGATGTCTATGGTTCGGGACTTTCCTTTTCGAATATCGATAACTGTTAACCACTGTCCTCCATATCCCATTGTTACAACGTTCGCCCGGCTGTCGAGGAGATCGTTTCGCGATTCCAAGTTGCAAGAGTATCCTGTCCTCATGATCTCCTATACGCTGAACCCCGACTTCGTCAAATATTCTTATACGCATCCCAAATGATGTATGGTTCAGATTGAACCTCAGACTTCTCCAAATGAAAATTCAAACTGCTCAGTTATGTGAGTCCCGGTGCCCGAGTCTCCGATTTGGACGATCACGCGACACGCGTACTTCCTCAGATCCACAGCTAAAATACTTTCGCTATTTCGCGACTCAAGAGGGTCTCGGACTCTTGCTCTTCAAATCTTCGATATGCTAATGGTTCTTGATTCCTGCCACATGTCCTAGCAGATGGATGGTTCTGACTTACTTTGGGGTTTTCACGATGGATTTCCTCGACTTCTAGTCCACGTGACTCCCAATTTCCCGAACCACGGCGCCTCGATATCCGTGCTTCTCGAGGGTTCTTCCTCTGCTCACGAGGGTTTAAAACCCATGCAACTCCTATCAGATTGGACAACTGATGGGTAACTAGGTGAGGATACAACGACCCACAATCTCCTAAGCTTGAAACTCTAGAAACAACCATAACCCCCTTGCTTCTCTATCAAATCGGACAACTGGTGGGATTTCGCTAATCCTCCCCACAAGATCCTGATTGTCGATCTCTTCCTCCTTGATGTTTTCTATGGGGTGAACCGGTGTTCTCTGTGGCGGTCCTCCTGTGATGTAACTTTGAAGCACGATTTCAAACACTCCTGACACGGCTTCCACAGTAGCTTCTCTTCGACGACTTGAAAGCCTTGTCCTTCACGAGCTTCACACAACTCTGAGTCTTCAAAAGGACTCTTGCGCGCAATCCTTACAGCAATCTCAAACACTTCCAAGTGTTGAGTTCTTCGACTCTGCGCACTCACCTGCAGCAGCAGTCCTTCAGTATTTTTCTTAGGTTCGCAACCTTGAGACTTCATTCGGCTTGTGCATTCCTTGCATGGCTCCTGTGACCCAATTTCACTTATGGGTGAGCGAGAACAAGAGTTAAACTATCGATCCTTACGTCGCGCACTCGCTGCGGGGCGACTTCGTACACTCCTTGCAGGAATTCTTTGTTTCGAGATAGAGAAACAATTGAAACTCATTTCTTCTTCCTTTCTCCAAATTTCAAACCTTTCGGCAAGAAATCATTCATACATAGCATGTAAATCAAATGCATAGCAGGGGAAGTAAATACTCATGAGCATATTAATCAACACACATACGGAGAACAACCTAGCGCTTCATGAACTTGAATCAACTTCTTCCTATTAATCCAAATAAACTATGCATGTGGTGTTCTACATCTCACGCTTCTCTTCATCCTCCGATGCTTCTAACTAACTACAATGCCGCGATGAGGGGTGTCTATATCCTATTTCCCTCTTTAGCGGCTCTCAAAGCGATCTAATCACAGAATTGAATTCTATCTACTGCATTAACTACTTATAAATGCCTCCATCTACTTCAGGCAAGAGAGCTCAAGGTCGATTACATTATATACCAAAACCTTCATTAAATGATCTTGTTTATATTTGGTGCATCAACTTCGAGGTGTTTTTCAAAAAATTGTGCTAGACGCCTTCCAACTATCTTCCGCTTCCACACTGGCTCACTTGATGTTGGCGATACTCCTGCATCACTTATGAAAATAATAGGCACGAGGTGACACACACTTAGAAGTATAAGTCCTAGGTCCAACAACTCCTTCGGTTGCACTTTCAACTCTGTAACTCATGGGTCGGCATTCGATAAGGTGTTCTTGTTATCTTGTTTGGTTCTGGTTTAAGTCAATGAGGCAAATTCGGCTCTCCTTGGTGACAAACTTTGGTAACTCTTCTAGGAACATGTAAACTCACTCATCTTGGAAGGTTTTACGATCCTTCCTCATACCATTAGTTCAATGCTAAAGATTGAATATAGCTGCATCCTTAGCGTAGCTCTTCTATGGTTGTGGGGAAAAAATGAACCTTAAAGGAAACTCCATGGTTTCTTCCCACCACAATCACTTGTCTTTGTCCCTCATCATCGGTCAACTCAATCGTTTCATCTTACAATTGGGTATCATCATGTGATTCCAACTATTCCATGTCGATCGGCGTCATAAGATCCTAATATAGTGACATTATAGGTTGGACTTCGTTACAAAATCTCCCAAGTTAAGGGTACAATCCGTAACCCTTCCTCCAACCTTCTACTTGGCACCCGAAGCCAATTCCACATGTCTAAACTCATCTCATTCGACTGTATTTACCTTCAATCCTTTCAGCATTGCACTAAAAGTCTGGTCGACGTGATATGGCGTTGTAGTCCCGGATTGATCGACATGAGTCACATACATCCCCCTCTTGTGGTTAGCTCTTCCCCGGACATGAGGGCCTTCTGAACTATATCGTGTAACGTCCGAGGCATTAGGATCCTCTCCTTTGCACAAATGCTGAATTTAAGGCTGAATAAAAACTTGTTGACCTTTAGCTCCTCGGTGTTCATATGTTGAGCATACCAAAGTAGCTCCATAAAACATACCTCCTCTTACTCGGGCACCATATGACCACCCCTTCATAAGGTGTTGAACTCATTTATCTGACGCTCAATGAATTCCTCACGATGGTATAACTTCCTTGCTCTCAAGTAGTTCCCACGACACATCTTCGATGGCCAAGTCTAGTTGAGGTAGAGGCGTCTTCCACCATAGAAACCTCCTTGGTGAAAGACCACCATGCAAACTTTCAAGTTGGAGGAATAATCGTGAAGTGAGAAGCACCTGTACATGTTCTTAATAAACCGACGATTGACGATTCTTGGCACCCATGAACTGGAAACAAACTTCTTTGATTTTCCATGAAATCTACAGCAACTTCTATAGGCATTTCTGCGAACTCTCAAATGCAGGTGCCCTAGCCTCATCTCTATCTGGGTGGTTGATCAAGGCCTCTAACATCCTCTTGAAAGGACCTCATCGGACCAACCATCCTCCACAACAATTTGCTCATGCCCAATGACTTGTTCTTCTCTTTGGGGTTAGACCCTTTGGCATGGGTGCTCTTTGGAGGCATCGGACCTCCTCCCCTATCACCATGTTTGTGCCTCAGCAGCATCCTCTAACCATGATTCTTGCATGGACAAGTTCTGCATTTTTAATTTGCGCTAAGTTATTAATCAAGTGCATAATACGACCCCAGATGACGATCCATAGTCCACAGTCGTAGGGTTGAACCTGTTCTGATACCATATGTAAAACCCTCTACGTTACGACTAGAGGAAGCGTAACCACAAATAGATGAGTTTTTTTTCTTCTTAAGCATTAAAAAATTAGCGTCAACACATAAATTCGCGAAGTGAATTGCATAATAATCCAAGCGACATCATAATTAAAGAAGAATTGAGAAGCAACTCAGCCATTGAAATCAAATGGTTGTCCTGACCAACCGAAAACATAATTAGTAATGACACATAATAAACACGGTATCACATTAGATAGCGACACATAATCAACAAGCATCGTAAAAGGCGACACAAAACCAACTCATCACGTTCAATTGGAATAATAGATATTTTTAATCGCTCAACTCATCACATAAATATAACATAAGATAACATAAGGATAACATAAAGATAACATGCATATCACATAAAGATAATAAAGAATGTCTACCCGCCCAACCTATGTTGCAAGGTCAGGACCTCCAAGAGACACAATAAATGCTCAAGTCCAGTTTTCATCCGATTGATTTTGACCATTCAAGGTCTGAGATGGCGGCGTGCGAGGAACAAGGAGGTAATACATCACCTAACTACCGTCAAATTCCAATAAATCAATGAAATCAACGATAATCAATGGTGCAACCGGGTTCTATTAAACAATCACACATCACATAAATTCCATGGTGCAATATAATTTACTTACTAAATCAATCATACAATGACATAAGATAAGGCGCATTGTAATGAAATTTATTTTATTTTCAAAGGCATGAAAACAGACATGTACTTTACTTCAGAATATTTTATTCAACCATTTGATTCAACAATAATCAACATTATTTCAAGGTGCACATGACTATTAAATTAAACATAATCAACCTCATTCAATGCACGCAATTAACCCATTTACTTAATCATTTACACATCAACAAATAATTGACATAAGAGTAAACAAACTTTAAAACAATCATACATCAACAAAAATGAAAATGGTCGCGAGGTATTCTCAACCTTATTTCATGGCGCAAAGGAGTCTATCAACTCAAACATCTATACATTAACATTAATCCAAGCGCGTGAGTAATATTAATCACTTGAGAATTCATACATCAACATTACATGCATAACGAAAGGAAACTAATCACTCAATCAGCCATACATTGTTATTCCATAGCGCAGGACAATCCGGTTACTTAATCCTTCATGCATAAAAAAATTAAAGGCGCAATTGTAATATTGGTTAAGTCAATCATCCGTCAACAATAATTTATGGCGCAAAATCAATCTAGTTTCAAATCAACAATGCATCAACGATGTTAACTAGTGAATTAGTAGTCTAGTTATCAATCCATCATACATCAATAATTTAAAAGCGCTAAGAAAAACATTGTATTATTCAACATAACAATTTAACCATCTAAGCAATAATCAAGGTTCCAATACTACCTAACTTCCTGTAAAGAGACTAAGAATCAACTTGTAGGTAGATGAATATGAGTTCACTAAATTTATTAGCTTTCAAACAAGTTAAGAAAATCCATTACCATTTAGCATTAAAGAAGAGGTTCTATAATATTGTACATCTATTAGATTCAAGCAAGTCTTATTTTATTTTGGCATTAAGGTTTTAAACCCCTACCTTAAAGGTTTATTGCTATATAATTATTATTTTAATTGCTATTTTACTTTAATGAGTATAGAAGGAGAATAGGTAAATTAAATATGCAAGGTTGGAAATAACCTTTAGTTGGCCTGCCATTTTTAAAGTAGAATTAATTGTCTTTAAAACTTTGGAAATTCTAAAGGAATAATGGATTGAGGAACAAATATAATAATTGAAGGAGTTGTTCCTTTTGAGTCTCAAACCCTAGTCAAAGAAGGAAGTCGATCCTCTTCTGAAAACAGAGTCCGTTGATCATATAAATGAGGGCATGCGCAATGGGAATGCAAAATTATTGTCGATGAAATTTAAGTATTGTCAGTGTAGTTAAGTAGCCAAGGTCAAATAATGCATTCATGGTGAAATCTAAATGTTGCCATTAATACTATTACCTTAAACCCTTTGTTTGCGAAGTTATTTGGAATTATGCTAGAAAATAGAATCAGCGTGTGGGTGGAAGAAAGAGATAAGCGTGCTAAAGGCCAAGCAGGTTTCAGACCTAAACAAATAATGATTGATCATTACGCCTTTAAGGCACATCATTAGCAACTTTGGGAAGAAAGGAAATAGTTTTTGTTGTTTTGTTGAATTTATAAATATTTTGACACGGTTCCTAGGGATAATATTTGGAGCAGAATGGAGGAACCGAGGTTCCCAAGCATTTGAGAGTTGTTGTGCATAGGATGTATGAAGAGGTGAAAGTCGAAATTAGAACTTCAGCAGGCATCTCTGAAAGTTTTAGAAATATGGAGTCAAACAATGTTGTCCATTGTCTCCTACCCTTTTGGGTTATATATTGACAAGCTTGAAGAGTGGCTAAATTCATAAGGGGGTGAAGGTATCCATTTGGGCAAAGTTCGTTATAAGGCTTCTTTTGCACGCGGATGACCTTATATTGATTGCTAAATAAACTCTTGGTTTGCAAGAGAACTTATGTTCCCTTGAGAAATTTTGTAGAAGGGTGGGGATGCATAAGTCAATATTAGCAAAAGCTTAGTAGTGGTTTTCTCAACAAAACATAACCGACATAAGTTCTACTTTGAAGAAAACATTCTGGAAAAAGTTGTAGACTACAAATACCTCGGAATTGACTTCAACGGAAATTTAAGTTGGAATGGTTGTAGAAAGAAAGGAACTTTAGGAGGTTGAAAAGCATTTATTCTTTCAAAACAGGTGTAGAGAGGCGGAGTTGTGGGATTGGAAAACCACTCTAATTCTTTTGGGCTTCTAGTGATTAGGTGATCACACTCTATGGTTGTGTGAACTATGGGCGATGCTGTGATATGCGGTGGAAACAAATTGAGAAAATTGAAGCGGAGTTGATCACAAACAAATTCAAAATTAAAAGTGCAGGTCCTTATGCTATCATGTTAAGTAAAACGGTACCTATTAGGCGCAATTGCTAATACGAGTCATAGGTATTTGAAAAAAATTGAGCAAATGGAAGAAACTCGATGGCCTAAGGTTGTGTTTAGTGACGGTGTGCAAAAGAGAGAAGACTTGGATGCAGCAAAAATAACAAATGGCTTAGCAAATGGGGCATTTAGCGAGCATGTGTACTAAAAAGAGTAAAGAGATAAAAAAATTGTTATGGATAAGTTCAACAAACATACTTGGGAGAAGGAGCTAGGAAAGAAGAAATACCACATTGAAGAGTTTAACCCCACTCATGACCATCAACAAAAGTACATAGGGGCCAATATTTCTTAGAGATCTAAAACTCTTATTGCTCAATTAGGACCAATTCTCATCAACTCCATTGTGAAAAAAGGGTGTTGGAAAAGGCCAAAAGAAATGTGGGAAGAAGAGTATGTATTTTGTGCTTTCGTCAGGAAAATTGAAGCAGAAAAACATTCATTTTAAGTCTTGAGGCCCTCAAAGGCGGCCGAGGGGGAAAATTATGCGAATGATACAGCATTAATTCCTGGGATAATCTATTCGGCGAAGAGTTTGTTGAGAAGCTGAGAACGATTATTATCTCACAAAGGAAAAGGGCGTTTGTTGAGAAGCTGGGAGCAATTATTGTAAAACTTCACAAGAAAAGGGCCGAATGCAAAAGCCAGATGGAAAAGCAATCTGTCCCATAGGCTATTTTTAGCCTCGTGGACGTTAAAAATACTTTCTTTCTTCTTTCTTTCTAATGAATGTGCGTGCACGTACTCTGAATAGGAATGCAATACTATACACAGAAAAGGGAGTGCTACGTGTCAGTCTGGGCGCAACAACTAAAAAGTGAACCAATAAAAAAGAACGCAGGGATTTAAGGCAAGATGCTGGATACTAAACTTTCATTGGGTGAGTAAAAGAAGTCATTGAGTTAAACCCCAACCGAGGCGCAGTGTTAAATCCTCCTTCGACAAAGGAAGATCACAGTGACTTGCTTTACGCAGAGACAAAGGTTCAGGGAACGACGCAGAGGAAAATGGGGTGAGTTTGATTGCAACATGCAGAGGACAACAAGGAAAACACATGTCGTTTCTTACACACAATTTTGCAGAGAAGGCAGGGACAATTTCTCCTGGGTTCCTCAACGCGCAGGGAACATTTGTTGGGAGAAATGTTTGCAAAACGCAGAGGTTTAAAACTCATGCTGCAAGAGTTATTCGGTTCTTCTGGATTTTCCCAACACACACACAGAAATAATAACTATTTTCAGTAATAAAACTGTCAATTGGAAATGGAGTAGATACAGTAGCTCTTAAAAGAGGTTTTCCTACCAAATTCATACACCACACAGAATAAATTAAAGAGGAAAAGAGAAATGGAAGACTTCTAATAAGTTTCTCTCAGTAGGAGTCCAAAAAAGTATCATTCAACCCACAACATGCATAAGAATCATTGACTCAATTCAGATGAGGAATTTGATACACCATGAAAGGAAACAAAAACTCTCTCTGTTTGGAAACAGAGATACTCTAGTTTTGCTTTGTTTCCCACTCCTTAAACCCAACCATTAACTCTTTCTCTCTCATCCTACAGGTTGTTTACTCATCTTTAATTTTGAAAGGGTTTCATTGTTTTTATAAAGTAGTAGGCGTGCATCGTCCATAATGCCATAGATAGTATACTTAGAGACAAGTTTAGGTAGTAAGTAGATATCTTGGTCTAGCCCGAATGTAAGCATATGGGCATGGATTGGAGGAGTTGTATAAAGTGGTGCAGGCCTGAGATAGAGAAGTATGGGAGATAAGGTAGAGGATATAAGGCTTATCGGTTGCAGGATAAATGTTAGGTTGGGTGACATGATGAAGGGGATGTAGAAGCAATGTATATAAACTTGTTCCTTATTGGTAATTTTGTTAGAAATGTATTCCTTGAAAGACGAACAAGATTGCAACCTTCCAAGTCGAACTGCTACACTACAAAACATTACGAAACAGTTCTGAATGTAAATTTGAAAGTAAATTTTTAAGCTTGGAATTCACTACATTCCATGCATAATTTCATAATTTTCCGACATAGTTTTAGAATCCTTTCCCATGCTTTGCTAGAAAAATATAGAAAAACAATTACGGTTATTATACCAGTGTTAGGAACATCATAAATCCGTGGATGACTACTCAAGAAAGAAACTAAACTAGAAATAAACTATAAACTATACTCTGAATATGAATATCGATCTATTACAATTAAAATATAAAGTACCGAGATCGAAGACGAAGATTTTGCAGATGTCCCTTGGCGCTTGCGCTCCTTCCTTGCTTCATCTTGCTAGTCACCCTACCTCACCGATACCTCCCAACCAACACTATGAGTACTCTTATTCCCCTTTAGCCTCCCGAGCCGCAAAGGGGCCACACACAACCACCACCAGAGTCCTCTAGCTCCTAGCTCTCCTAGCAAGATAGAGCCACCACTCTCTCTCTCAAGTTGGGTATCCCAACTCTCACAAGTAAAACCAGTCATAATTTATGCAGCATAACCTTAATCATAACCATAATGATCATTTCTTTCTCTCAACCATTTGTTTTATATAATTCCCTTAGTGACAACTTTTCATTTGCACATTTAATTTGTTTTTTATAATTAATTATAAATTATTTCCCCCATACACTTGTCACCCGTTCCCTTGTTGCACAAGTAAATCCGCAATTTAATTTAGTTAAAATTCAATTTCCCTCACCCATCCTAAAAGTACTCATAAAATCATTCCTAATTGTCCATTTATTCCCTTTGTTTCTCATTTATGATTGATGCATTTCTAAAAAGGAGTTGAGTTAAAATAGGAATGTTCTCTAGTTAGAATAGAATAGACTCTAGATACATTTATATGCTTACACATTCTTTTACCCTTTATTCCTTTCCCATTTTAATTTCTAATTTGGTATTTTATGCATACATGTATATTAAATACTCCTTAGATTTGTTTTATATTTTTATTGATTTCTTAAATTGATTTACTTCACCTCTCATTATTTAATTTATAAATTAGTTTTTTTTTTGTCCTCTCATTAACTTAGACTTAGGCTTAGTTAAATTTTTATTTGCAAAGGCTTAGACCATTAGGGATTATGATTAATAAATTTAGTCTTTAATTAATTAATTAATTCGGCAGTGCTCAAGATTTTACAAGGCTTAACATTCGCTCAAAGTTTTCTAGGCCACCTAGATTCATTGACTCACTCTTTAAAAAAAAAAAAATGTGGCGTGCTCTTCAAGATGCACTCCATGCTCCAAGGGTGCAACTCCCTTTTGATTCAAATTTTAATTATGTGACATGCCCTTCAAGATGCACTACGTGCTCCAAGGGTGCCACTCGTCTTTGAATGGTTTTGGTAGTTTTCCAACCCTTGAGGTCAATACTCCATTAAGGCAACCTTTTGAGAGACTAAGGGCTTCTAAAATATAAGGACCCTTCATTATTGTGTGCCCCTCATGGCATCGTGGATCTCTCGAGCTAGGTAATCATTAACCTACAATTTGAGCCACAACGTGAGCACTAGTAGGTGGTGACAGGGTTGTTTCCACACATCTCCCTCAATAATTGGTCTATGTGCATGGCCCCTTTACTCCTTATGTGAGTCATATTATCAAGCAATCGTCAGTCTGCATCCATCAACGAAACATTGTCAATGATCCATAAACAACATTATAATATAATTGATCATATGTCGCATATGCATAAATGAAACACTCAAACCAATACAATCGACTCCCTGACTCAATCCGGAGTCCAAGGAGCTCCATTGATACCATCGACATCCTCAATCTGTCAAGTGTCCTGCACACTCAGGGGAAACACGTTAATAGCATATGTTAATACATAGATATCAAAGCAACATAAATCATAATCCATCAACATCATCATAAGAACCCATAAGAGAAAAAAAACAACAACCATATACTCAAACCGGATCACTTGCACGCAAGTGTCCTCAAAGAATAAGTCAATAACATGTACTCGAAAGAGAAGGATGTTAAAAATTGAGAACAATCTCTGCATATTATTAACTCATGTTTGTGACATAAAAATTGTTAGTCGCAATTTTAAGACAAGCTATGGAAAAACATTGAGAAATTTGTCTTATTAAAAGAGAAAGTTTAATATTTTTTTTAACAAGAACTAAAAATATATATTAATTAAAAAAGAGTGGTCCTGGGACGCAAAGAAGTACACAAAATCCATCAATGTTTTCCATCTGATTCCTCCTCCATACTAGACTTGCTACTATCCTATCTTCTTCAGTATCATCATGGTTTTTACTAAAATTCAGTATATTCCGAAAATTCTGAGTATATCTACAATAAAAAAAACTCCTAATATGCATATTTTTCTACAAAAAATTAACTACCTGACAGATTGGTTTGATTTATGTCTTCTTCTTCCGCAAGTTCTTCTTGTGTTGGCTGATTCAAATCAATTCTTGAGAAATTTGTTGTTGGAGATGATCCACTACTGGAGGGGAAATCCACTAGAATTAGAGGAAATGGCATCCTTTGAAGTTGTAGTTGCTCCACCTGGCTTTGTATTGCATCCAATTCATCATGATTTTGTCTTACTGCTTCTCTCTGGTGAATGATGATGTCTAGAATCTGATTGACCTGAGTTGATAATGAATGATAATCCATCTGCAATTGTCTGACTTCCTGCTCTATGACTTCAACTGCAGTGATCAATTCCTTCAAATTCACATTCCTTCGTGCCATTGCCTATGCATTGACCTCTGTTTTCTTCTTGCAGCTGTTGGAAAGTGATTTCCCACAATTCCTTTTGTGAACCAGCCTCCTTCAATTGAGAGTCACCACCAAAGACCAGTACTCTAGAATCCTTTCCAATGGGGCGTCTTCCATTTTTCCTTGTCCCTTCCTCCTAACCTCGATCCATATTGTTTGTCTCCACATATTCCAATTGTAATTAGACCTAACATCACAAACCATTTATAACCTCCACCTCTTGCCTAAATTTCAATATCCGATTGTCTAAGGATATAGATGAGTAATACCACCTAAGAGAAAAGCATGTCATCTCGAATCTACCTATCCATGTTCCTGTGTGAGTTAAATATTCCATTCAGCCTCATGATTTCACTTCACCATAATGGCTATACAATCCATGTGTGAATTTTCATCTCCATCGTTACCAAACTCCCTTCCATTGAACCTGGAGGGATCACAGACCCATAATACCTTCTATACACGAGCATAGAAGAAAAGCAAGAGGGAAGGTTCTGGATGTCATGGGTTTGAATTGAGAATTCCATACGGAGTGTATTTATTGTGACGTCACCTTGATTTCAAGTTGACACCCGTAGATCATGCAACTTGTAGGTATGATGCTTCATTAATTAAGGAATGTAATGATGGGACAAATTCCCATTAATTCTAATTATTCCTTTTTACAATATGATTGTTGAGTTGTCCTATGAGTCATCCAAGTTATTGTTCTCCCTTCTGACATGGAAAAAAGAGACTTTATGGATACTTGTATTTCAAAATGGATTTTTTTGATAGTATTGCTCTGACTATAGTTCTGAGGCTTTCCTTTAATTAGACTTCTTATGGTGTTTTTAGAATCGCCCACTATGTTTAAAGATCACACCTATAAACTTTTGGCTAATTGACTTCCCTTTAGAAATGAATACTCTTATGCCTAGTTATTTGTCTCTTGTCCCAAACTCCATACATAACTCAATTCTTGATTTCCTCTCGAGTCAATTATAACCCCTCCCACTCATGGTGCCCCTTTTAATTAAATGACATTTTGTTTAAAGGTGAGTATGTAAAGTATTTGAGTGGTGGTAGTGTGGTGGAGATGTAGGGTATTGAACCCAAAACCTCTCGCATGTAAAGAAAGTTTAATATTTTATGGCGTTGATTAAACGTTCTACTTTTTGGGGTTTTTTGGTTGGAATCGGGTGATGTAAATATGGAAAAAAACACTATTTTGTTTTATTTAAATTGCATTTTTGAATGTATAAATGGATTCAATGTGCTAAAAACCCCCTAGGACACTTTGATTATACAAACTTAGCCATTCAAATTGGCACATCAAACAATTCTCACTGGATTTCGGGCAAAATCAAACGGAAAAAATCACTGGAAAATAGCCAAAAGGTAAAACGTTTAGACTACTCTATATTTTATTACTATAGAGGAATGATGAGTGATTTACATGAATGGTTTACTCCAATCATATTCAAACCTTTTTCTAACCCTTTTCTAAGAGATCATTTTCATATTATCACCTCACTTTTTGTGTCCCACCAAACAAAGGTCTTTTGAATATAAAGAAAATTTAATTAAAATTAGTGAGAAATACATATGCCAAAGAGAAGAAAAAAGTAAACCCATAAGTAAACACTTGAAGTCACTCCATAGAGCAAGGAGGAACCCTATTGTTAATACCCAAATTACTTATCACATTAATAAAGATATCCAATTCATATCAAAGGTATTTCTACCAAAATTAGATGAAATCATCAATTTCGTGAAGGTTTAACATTATATTTTTTCATAAATAAATCCACGTATTTTAATATATTTCAAATATATAAGAGAGTATATATATATATA
>SNQJ01S0177709.1:0-19773 GCA_010110895.2 Picea sitchensis
CCATACTTCGTTCTTCATTATGGATTGGTATTCCTCTGTCATGGAATCTGCCCATTCTTTCCTCTGAATGGCTTCTTCAAAACAAGTAGGCTCCTCTTCTAGGAGGTCACACATCAAAGACGTATAACTGGAGAATGGCTTTGGTCTTTTCACATGTCTCGTAGTTCCTTCGGGAACACTGTACTTCTCTCCATCTTAAATATTCTCTCTAGCCCAAGCTGGCTTTCTTTTATGGAGGATTGTCATCTGAGGAGGTTCTTGTACTTCTACTATATCATGGTCTTTTAGAAGTTCCTCATCAGGGGAAGTTACGACTTCCCTCACTGGTTCTGCAACTCTGGGAACTTCCCTTACGGATTCTGCAATCATGGGAATTACGGGTTCCTCTTCATATACTTCTTCAAGCTGGCATCTTCTTGATTTCTTAAGTGTTGCTTCTTCATCAAAGGTCATGTCCCTGCTGATCTCAATGTGGCGGTGACCTGGTATATATATTCTGAAGGCCTTGGAGACCTCACAGTATCCCACAAATATTCCCTTCTTTCCTGAAGGGTCCAACTTGTTTCTCTTTTCTTTAGGTATATGAATAAACATTGGACAACCAAATATTTTGAGATGGCTTACCTCTAATCTGCCCATTCTTTTCTTCTGAATGGTTTCTTCAAAACAAGTAGGCTCCTTCTTCTAGGAGGTCACACATCAAAGACGATAACCTGAGAATGGCTTTGGTCTTTTCACATGTCTCGTAGATCCTTCTAGAACATTGTACTTCTCTCCATCTTAAATATTCTCTCTAGCCCAAGCCGCTTTCTTTATGGAGGATTGTCATCCAGGGAGGTTCTTGTACTTCTACTATATCATGGTCTTTAGAAGTTCATCAGGGAAGCTACTTAATTTCCCCACCGTTCTCAAGAATCCTCGGGAACTTCCCACGGATTCTCGCAATCATGGATTACGGGTTCCCTTCATATACTAAGCCGGTATCTTCTTGGATTTCTAAGTGTTGCTTCATCAAAGCACAAGTGTCCCTCACTGATTCAATGTATGTGACTGGTATATATATTCAAGGCCTTGAGACCTCAATGATCCCACAACATTCCCTTTCCTAAGGGTCCAACTTGTTTCTCTTTCTTTAGGGTATGAAATAAACATTGGACAACCAAATATTTTGAGATGGTTTACCTCTCCAGCTTCTTTTCTATGAACATATCTTCCTGTCTTGAGCCCAAGTGCACCATGGGATAATCGACATGCACATAAAACTGCCATTGCTTCCTTTACCCATACACATAGAAGATTCGATCATGGATCATAGTCTTCACGCCTTCCAAAGATGAGTTCTTGTTTTCCAGTCAGCTTTACACCATTTTGTTGGGGATTATAGGGAGTAGTGAGTTCCCCTCTTGATCCCAACATCTATGCAGCAGTTCACAAATCCCTTTAGTATATTCTCCTCCATTATCTAAATTGAGTATATTGATTCTTCTTTCATAAAGGTTCTCTATCAAGGCTTTGAATTCTGAACTTAATGAACACTCCAAATATATCCAGGTCTTTTGTGAGAATGATCATTAATGAATGATACATAGTATACATACTACCTTAATGGAGGACGCATGGCATTGGGCCACATACATCCTAATGAATGAGTTCTAGGACTCCTTCTGCCTTGCTTTCCCTCTTTGAAAATGGGTTCTTTATGTTCTTCCATTGCACACATCCATCGCATACGCATTCATCAACCCTTGAGTCCTCGTAAACTTGTGACACCACATATGTGTGGTAGTGCCTTGTGGTTGATGTGGGATAATCTTCTATGCCAAGATTCTTTCAATGGAATGGGTCATGGTAGCTTCGAGTGACCCCTTTAGCTTATGCAAGTCACCTTCTTTCTCTCCCAATGATGATTGCTTCATTCATGGTTTCTCTTAGCACTGCCTTCCTGCGAACCTTCACTATAGCTTCCTCGTATTATTACATGACCTAGAGCAAGGTCAAAAACAACAAGCAAGAATACATCCTGATAATATAAAACAATAGCATGAACAATCATCACGTGATCCTTTTGAGCTATCACTTATAATTTATCTAGTTGCAAGTGAATACAATACATAATGTGAGAGGTCAACACCTCATAGTGTTGTGACCAAACATTCTTCCATGTATATAACCTGGAACTCACACAGGAGGTTTCTCCTAGAGAAGGTGTTAGTTGTATTAGGCAAAGCATTTAATTCTATATGCTCACATTCTATCAAGTATAATACAAAGACTACTATCTCTCAACTATAGCCATCAACTTGTCATGTAAAAATCTTTGAATTCTATCAACTTGATTTAATCAAACCTCGAGCCTTGTCTTCGAATGAGTGCTTGTTTTCTTCCAAGTCTCCTTCACCAATATGACGAAAAGTTTTTCAACCGCTCTATGTAATCGAGACAATATGCTATCCTGATAGAAGGTTAGGTTAGAGGATACTTCCAGATCAACTTTTAATCCTCTAGTAATTTGATCATAAATTTTCCAACATGTAACACTGGATCAAGATAATGTCATGACACATAGATGCATATTAGAATATTCACACCTAGGTTGCATCATTCTCCAATGTGTTGGATCTTTGAGACCTTCGATCTGGGCAAGTAAGAGATCCCTTCTCCTCGCAAATACCCTTTAAAGTTTAAACATATGTGAGTACATACCTTGATACATTTGCGTAGTGACTCCATCCTGGTAGCAAGGGTAAATCATTATCAACCTTAAGAAAACTTCTGGCAGTGATTGTAACTGGAGCTCTACTTGGATGTAACCTAACCGGTAATCGCGAATCAAGAATCTGGTTCTGACTCCAGAACTCAGAATCGAATCATGAATTTAGGATTTTATGAAGAAACCCTAATTTTTTCAACTTCAATTTTGAAATTCGATCTAGGGAGGATGTTGAGTCGAGGCGAGTTAGTTGGTGCAGCCAAATTTCTGAAAATCCAACTTTTAACCCCACAAACTTGATCTATGCGATTGGACTGGAAGTTTCTGGTTTTCTGGTTTTCTTGCACTTTGTGAAACTAGGGTTTCACCTAGAGCACCACTGAAAAGGTGCGCTCAAAGTGCCAAATGATCCTTGGGGAGGGCACAACTTCTAGATAGTTTGGGGTCAGTGCTTCACTTTTGAAACCTGTAATTTGTCGCATACTGCATCGTTGACGTTTTCTCTCTGCTAAAAGATGCTTCCTTCCGTTCGCCTGACAATTACGTTAATGTTTATGCTTATTATACCTCTTGTACTCTTCAATAGATAACAACAAGATAAGAACAAGATCACTGAAATACATTATTCACAAGAGACACAACATTTATCCTGAAACCCTTAGGGGAAGAAAACCCAACAAAACTTCCTTAATATAAATAGCCAATACAATGCCAAGAGATCTCTATGTGCTAAAATGTAAGTCCCTTCCAATATATGCCTTTCAATTCTCTTGCTTTAGATTAGAACTTGTCTCTCAAACTCGGAAAGTAAGTGGAGTTTTTTATCAAATGAGACGCTACCTCCTTTATTTATACAAGTTCGCACATGTGAAGTGTCTCTTCACCGTAATGACTTCATCGGGTGGGTAAACCCAATTCCTATTATATTTGGTCTCTTTATTAACTCACTGGGTCATTTCTTATTCTCGCCTATTACAATTGTGTATTTTAACTAATCATAAAAGGGGATTTGGTCCTATTATAATAATTGACATGATCAATCCTCGAAGGGATTGATCCCATGAATAATATATCAATAATAATAAGAATACTCTTTGCAGCTACATTATTTCAACACCATGATTCTAGGAGGGAGATATTTATCAAATGCATACCTAAAACACTCCTATATTTGAAGAAAGGTCACAAGGAGGAGCAATGGTCACAAGGATGCAAAGGATAGAGGCATGACTCCAGGGAGAGAAATGGTCACAAGGGAAGTATGTTCAATGTATTTTCAACATTACATCCCCTTGTTCAAAAAGGGGAGAGATTATATAGCATCAGCATTGTGAGCAGCCCCAAAGAGGAGAATGGCCCCTTGCCATTGATGTCAGTTGGGGAGAGATAATCACATTGATGTGGATTGATGTCGGCTCATGGGAGAGATTGATGTGGAGAAATAGTCACATTGACTATTATTGATGTAGAGCATGCCTGTCTTACATGTTGGACATCAATAATTGGCAATTGGAGCTGACATCAATGTCGGTAATAGTCGCCAATGCCAAAGGGGAGATTTGATCATGTTGTCATTGATGCCAATGGTTTGACTATTTGGGAGATTGTTGATCATATGTAAAATGATTTGGCTTGATTGAATGCTCATTGATTGATGTCAAGTAATCGATGGATCATGCCCTGATGAGAATGTTATATGTCCAAGGGAAACCAATCGAGCAATATGGATCATGCCCTTGATGAATGTTATATGTCCGCGGAAACCAATTGATTCAAAGATGAATCATTATAGTATTATAATGGTTGATATGGTAACAAATGGATGAACCTAAAAGTGGTCCCTTATATGGTGAAAGCCCTGCTGTGAAGACGCTTTAATGGAATGAGCATTCCAGAATGGTTGAGGACCCATGCTTGTAGGTGGAATAATGAGATGAAGATCATTGAAGTTGTTGGTGAAACTATCCTAGATGGATAGTGCTTGACATGCCATCATGGTATGGAATGTCACATAACTCCTCACCGCTTGAGAGAGTTATGGACCTACAAAGTTAAGGACTCCATATGATGGCTTGAAGCCCCAAAGGTCAAAAGAAGTCAAAGTACTTGAAAAGAAGAAATCATTATTTAAATGACAAAGTAAAGTGACAAAATCAAGAAAGATTATTTTAATGATAAAATGAGGTGACAAATTCAAGAAGGAATATTTAAATAATAAAGTATTGGAGAACTTTCCATTCGATGGAAAGTGGTTAACCCTAAATAAAGGAAAAGAGGTTATGACTCAGAAATGGGTTAAGTAACCCAAAAATGGGTTAAGGACCAGAAGATGAAAGCAAATAAGAAGCCGATCTCTTGTAAATGAACATTTCAAAGGAGAATCCCTTTATGGATCAATGGAGAGCTTCAGAATATCTTTGGAGGATTGATGGAGAGCTCTTGAGAGAGCATCCCATTGATGTGAATCTCTGTACATAATTGAAGATCTGACTGAGGAAGGAGCAAGAGGAGGATCTCATGAACGCAACAAAGTTTCGCAATGTCGGAGATCTTGACGCAAAAGTCTCGGAGTCACAGAAAAAACCCTATTTTTTTATGTCCATGGGCCGACATATAGGGTGCGGTACACGGGATGGATGTGTGCAGGAGCGGAGTGATAAAAACATGGAGATTTTTGTTTGAGTTGTTGCCAAGCTCTTGGATGATGAGTTAGGTTCCAGATCTGCATTATATTGGATCATATCTATCATTGAGACACTGTATGGTTACATTATTGTCTCTGATAGATACCATTGTTTGATATGTTGTGAATGCTAGGGAATTCTTGGTATGGTTTCTGTGATGTGCTTCTTACTTTGTTGATTTGGTGGATGGAGTGAACAACACTCTTGTGATTCAATAGGTGACATTTCTATGGTATACTATTTATTTATACATGATTGATATAACATTCATATTGATGTGTTGTGGAGCATGAGCAAGCTATTGAAGAGATTGGATGTGTTATGGCTGGTTGTGGGTTAGTTTGGACAATGGAAGACAAAAGAGAAAGTGATTGTAGGTTGCAGATCCGGAGCATGATAAAAATAAAACTCTAGTTGCTTAGAAGTACACACTTGCTGCATTATACACTAAGCATGCAAAGCAGTGAGTTAGGTGCATTTACACTGGTTGTACTATCGTGTCGCTACACTGCTGACATATTGATATCTATCGAGATTGTTGCCTCATCTCGCTTTGGTGCTGAGGGGTGTAAGTCGAAGTCTTGCATTATAGAGTCGGTGTTCTTGTAGAGTTGTACTCTATTCATTGTTGATGATAAACCCTAAGGATTGTAGTCCGTACTAAAAAAAAATTGTACATACATCTTGTGTTCTTTTCAGGTTCATTATGGTGATGACTTGTTGATGATATATTGTTATGTCAGCATCTAAACTCTGTTAGCAAATGACAGCAATGGGTAATGAACAAACGTTGAATGCTAATCACCCACAATCAGTGACTCCTATAGGCCAACCCGTGAAAATTGTTAGAAGAAGAGCACTTTTAAGAAGGTACTTCAAATGTTGAACCAAGTATTCTCGAGCACTTCACCATCTTCCCATAGAAACTCCAATAGTTATTTCTCATTTTCATGTTACACTATCTATTGTAGTTTCTAGAAGTTTAAATTTTGGAGTTTTCCTACTGATTTCCCATCTCTCGGAGATTTACTCAAGTAAGTTGATTCTGCGTTTATGGATATGGAAACCTCTGCTCCCTCAAGTCCCCCATTTTTTTCTTTTGTCCCCATAAACACACCTCCAATATCCCCTATTCGAACTCCATCCCCACCTAGTTCTCCTTCGATTCACCTCCCAACATGGGTACTAATTCTCCTAGAAATAGAATGGATGCCATAGTGGTTGCTGACATGCTCCCTGCACTCTTAATGCCCTACCAGTTGGTGGCTACCTTAAGCAATTGCCTAAGTTCACAGGGGAGGGATATAACCTAAGAGCACCTTGAAACTTTCTATAGTTATGTTGATAACTATGTCATGGTAGATGAAGATGTATGGATGAGGATTTTTGTCCACAATCTTGATGGAGAAGCCATAAAGTGGTTCAGAGCCCTAGCTCCTTGATCCATTGTTGGGATTGAGGCTCTACACAATGCCTTCTTGAGACAGTGCGGGGGTAAAAAATATTTCATGTATTATATGACCGAGTTTGGGTCTTTAAAGAAAGAGGGATCTGAAACTGTTATGGAGTTTATCCAAAGATTCAACAAAATGTACAATAAGATCCCCTGCTAAGATAAAGCCCATGGCCTCAAGATTAATCTGTAAGGCTCTTTTGACCTGACTTCTAGTGTTAATCCTAACTTCTACCTAGGGAGGGGTTAGCTAATAACCGTTCTCAAATTATGCAAAGAGAGCCTCTAATAGAGATAGGGATGATCAGAAAAATCCAAACCCCTCTCGTAATCAACCTATCATTGATGATGGTGGAGAGGAAGAGGACCTTGACCTAGAAATTCACTATCTCGAAGACGCATCTCCTTCTCCTCACTTAACTCAATCAACATACGAGAGTCTCTCATGGAAAGTCAACTAAAACCAGTTGAGCAAGGGAGACAAGGCCAATGACAACCAAAATAGATAATATAATCTTAGGTCCAAGAAGAAAGCAGGAATGCCTGATGTTCGAAGCATCCTATCAATGCAGAAGCCCTCGCTAAAGATGTGGACAACAACAAGGTAAGAAAGGTAGACCCCATTCCATGGTAAAAAATCCTATTCCTCTAGATGCAAAAGAAATTCCAGAAGCTCACATCCCCTTTAATTTTGAGCATGAAACGAGCTCATTAGGATCCCTATACCCCTCTCCGAGTCGGTCAAGCATGAAGATTTCAAAGGAAGCATATCTAAGCTATTGCATTCTGAGCCCTCATCTCATCCCTCCGACTCAATCAATTTGTAAGATGAAAAGCCAGCAAATATCTTAGATCCTATGGTAGAATATAGGGATGATTCTTCCCCTCCCTTCTACACTTCACTCAACATACATGACAAGGTGTTGTATAACTCGTTCGATGGATCCGAGATTCTCATAATCTCATGCCTAAAACCGTCATGAAAGAACTATGACTAGAAATCACAAAAGCATACCATGACTTTTATTCCTTCGATTCAAGAAAAGTGTCATGTCTGGGGGTCATCAAAGATTTGGTTGCGACCTTGTTTCAGTTGCCCATGAAAAGTGGTCATGGATATTGTGGTAGCTGATGTTCCCTAAGTTTGCATGTTGTTGTCAAGATCATGGATAAAAAAGACTTTGGGAACTTTGCATATGGAACTCACATATGCCACTATTCCTGTTTGGGGAAGCATATAAGATTGTACAGAGAAGCTCGCTGGCCTATATCATTAGTGATGAAACAAACCCCACCAACCATCCCAGGATCTCTGCTTGACACCACTGGGATCCATTATATTACAACTCACTGATGCTCCCGAGCTTCCTCTAACTCTAAATTAGCTCACCGCTTCCTAAAGCTTCCTCCACCGATTAGGGCCGCCCATTTTGAAGCAAGATCGACCGTCGATCTCAAAGGAAGTTTTATGACGGCATCACATGTTGGAAGTCATGGGAGTGAAACTCCGAATGCAAAACTCGAGATTTCACATCTGATAAGCATTGGTCACAAACATACGTTGGGGCAAAGAAAGGGGATTTAAAGATTAGAGTGTCTCGAAGTTGGTCACAAAGAAG
This sequence comes from Picea sitchensis, assembly GCA_010110895.2. NCBI lineage: Eukaryota > Viridiplantae > Streptophyta > Pinopsida > Pinales > Pinaceae > Picea > Picea sitchensis. Next base: position 8,467 of record SNQJ01S0177709.1, read on the forward strand.
GATCAGGGTCTCGAGGCTCTAGAATTGACTAAAAGGAATTATGAGTCTATCCGAGCATTCATGGGTGTCACCACGGTGGTCCCATGAAAGTAGTTAATGGAATAGAGAAGTGGTTGAAACCGCCACCACTTAAAATGGAAAGTATGGAAGAGCTTTCCATTTAGGAAGGGAAGATTGTCAGCTAGAAGTTTCTTGTCATAGATTTTCTTGTGAACCCCATACCGATACGATCTTGAGTCTAATAGAAGAATGGAAGCACAACTCCCATTGCAGAAGTAGACGCCAAGCCTTGAAATGCAATGACCATAGTGTGCTTTTGAAGGAGCGATTTGTTTTGAGTATAAATACTCAGCTTTGATATTTTGTCATGGTCGTGATGGTAGAGAAAAGCTCCCATATTGTAAAAGTTTTAATAAAGCCTCCTCGGCCTCGGTTATGTAATATCCGGTGATTTGAGACTTATTTTTTAATCCAAGTCAGCTTTTCTTACTCCATCATATTATGCTTGATAATCAATGTTCATGATTGAAGGATTCGCATGGATTATTGTGATCGTGGTTGTAATGGATGTTTGATTGTTGTGCAGTTATAGCATTTTCAGTCTCCTAAACTCCGAATCCAAGAAGATATTGTTTTCCACTTTTCCTTCTTAGGTTGCTAGAAGACCTGACATCCATAACAAACCTTTACATTTTATTCTCTAAGTTCTTCCTCCTACTCACCTTACTACAACTTGTTGACTAAAGTTAGATCAAGATCTCAACTATCTATGCATACCAACTCATTTTTCTGAGTTAAGACTATACTTTCATGAGACTGCTCCCATTTGACCCTTTAAACCAACATCTACCATATAACTCCGATGGGTATCGAGCTTGCCTTCCCAATCAAGGGCAACTTTCGGTGCTAACACTTGGGCTTGATCCCTAAGCTCCTTGACACAATTGAAGTCCTGCAAAGAGTAGCAAAGAAACTCTTCCTCCTACTTATATGATTATAAAAGCGATCTATCTATGAAGAATAAAACTATAATAGACAAGCAAATGTAGATGTAGAATAGATGAACTTGAAAGGAATAGTCCAATTTTATATTAATTGGAAAGCCAAAAAGAGGCACTTACAAAGCATGCTTGATGATGTAGTAAATTCTCCAAAGTCTCCTCTTCCGTTCTCTTTGCATGAAACCTTGAAATCAAAATGTTAATGTTTCTCCTAAGATCAAAGGTTTGATATCTAAATTCTTCCCCCCTTCGCCTTGGAAATACCTTCAATATATAGCCTTGAGAGGCTTAACCAACATGAGATAATCAAGGATATGGCTACTTAAGTTGCGATTAGATCATAATATTAGGATTCATAGTATAGGATTTTGACCAAAACAACCTCATCCCTTAAGGAGATGGCCCTTAGGAAAATGTTGAAGATCCCATATTTTCCTCTAACAAGACTGACACTCCCCTTAGTGAGAGACAAAGCACCATTGGATCCCCCTTAACATGGAGGGGGGAGTGTTGGTTCCCCCTTAGCATGGGTAGGGGAGATCCACCATTCTAAAATGCCCAAAAATGGTACATTTTTCCAAGAAAAGGTATGGTTTCGGACCCCAAATGATTGGTTTCTTCTTCCAAACTCACTTAGGGATTGTGGAAAATGTATTTATGGTGTCAAGGGGTTATGCATAATTCTAGAAAAGTGAATGTGACACTCCCAGGCAGTGCACATGACACTTGAGACAAGGTATGGGGAGACTTGGTAAGGTGTACAACACTTGAGACAATGCATGAAACACTTAACAAGGTCCACATCACTTTGTGACACTTAGGGTGGAAGACTCAAGTGTGACATTTTTGGTGTGTAACACTTAGTCCATCGGGTTGCATCATTTTTATCAAAGTCTCTGGAATAGGTGACTGAGAATATCCCTATGGAGGACACCGGGGATATCAACTGATAAGAAAACACAAGCACCCAACCTATCGCCCTCAAAGAAGTTCCTCTCTCATCGAGAGGTCACTATGTAGGCTTGACAACTTGTTTCTTCATTTCCACACTATAACATCCCATACCTCAATCAAGGATCATTACATGTGGAACTATACATATAAAAATAAAAATTTATGCTAATTCATTTGTTGTAGCTTACAGGTTATGATTTATACACATTTTTTAATAAGATCTCCATACCCATAATTAATGCATATACAACATTATAAATGAACAAGAATGTTGCTAATTAAGTCATTCACAATAGCAAATAAATCATTCACATAGCATAGTTAAACAAAACAATTAAACTCATAAAAAAACTCTAAATAGATAAACACTTTATTTTTTTAAACTTTAGGCAACCAATCGCTTTGGGAAGGATAAACACCCAACCATGACTTTTGTTGTTCAAAATCCCAACAACAATTCACCTCCGAGTTGGGGCTAGGAATCCATAAGATAAGGGTTCCTCTCACAGCCTCTCTATAGCTCACTATATCATATCACTATATCACATAATAGTCCACGCAAGGTCCCATTCATTTATCGTGGTCTCTAACAAAGTAAATAAAAATATCTCTCAAGGGGAACTCAAGGGAAATCACTACCAAGAACACTCACTGTAAAACAACAAAAATCACTTTGTTGTTACAATGCAGTCCCACCTAAGACTTCACCTCTTCAAAGTCTCCCCATAACCTAGATCTCAGTCTATAACTAAAAATGTCTTGTAAAACGCCTAACATGCCTGCACTCACCCACCATACCCAATGTTGATTTCATCAAGTAGCTCCATACTCTCCACAACTATAGGATGTGAATTCTACACCCACCCTCCACGTTAGTTTCAATTATTGGGTTTTCATACACTCAAATAGAAAAATAGAAGTTTTCTCCAAACTATAAAATTTAAAAAATATGGGTTTGAATTCACACCATACCACTCTTTGACCCTCTTAGATACCCCCTCGTGAATTCCCTTTTATTGCGACACTATACCCCATGCCTATCCATATTCTCAACAACTGGTCACACATTATATTTATTAAAATTCAGAAAATATATTTCGTAGATTACATCACTTGGCCATAGCCACACATTATATCTAAATCACAAGGTTAACTTACAGGAGACTAATAATATTTTTCAAACTCAAGCACAACTACATATACAAGATATAAGAACTATACCTACATGCACAAGTAGCATTAAACAAAATAAAAACTACTTATATGCACAAACATACGTAATTCAAAACCATATCAAAATGCAGATAACATTCACACGTAAAATGAGATGTTTAATAAAGACACTTATCTTTTTTATGAAAGTCAAGTAACTGTGTACAAAACTCAAATGCTCCTCCCAACCATAGACTATGTTGCTAATATAATTTTAGCAAGAGGTCATAATTCTAGATGGGGATTCACCCCAATTAGGGAAAAAGGGTTCCTAGCGCATGTTGTACATGAATCTCAATAGAATTGCTCGGCCTCTAGGTGCCTGGCCACGAACTAGCCTACAATCCCTCATTCCCACACGCCTATCACACCTAAGGAAGTGTTCCCATTCTAAAGTAGCCATTTGACTGTCCCACTTCCTTCCATGTTACTGCTAACAAGTTCTGGACATAGTCTCCTGAGCTCCGCAGATCTAATGCCTAGCGCACTGTGGAACAATTCTCGCACGTTTCACTGAGATTATTCTTCTACAAGCTCTTGAAACCCACCTCTCAACAACCACCCTCTCACCCAGAGACTGCTCACCTGCATGGAAACCCTCAGCTCTCAACAACCAATCTCTCACCTCGAGATACTTCTCACAAGCATGACAACCCAATCTCTTCTCAAAAAAACTCATATTAAAATACATAAACTTCTTACATGCTTCTCTGTCCAGATAATGTAATAATCATATTTTCCATACAATCCAACCCCTTCGCCACAAGAGTTCCAAAACATCAATCATTCCTCAAATGAATTCCCAAATAATTGGATCCCCCCAAAATACACTAAGGTCAACAATATATATTGTATGCCTTCAACTCGGGATACATGTCACCTTCTTAAAGTAGCTTAAGCCACTTATTGACTCGTTCCCTACCCTCGAACTTATGATAAAAATAAATATCCAACAATACAATTTTTCTTAAATATTATAAAATATTCTCAAAGACTTCTAAACTCTTTTCCTTTTTTCGATGGAGTCATCATCTATTTTCGCTTTGAGTTTGTCTACGTACAACGATGTAATATTATTAATAATTATGATTATATTTACATGGTTATGTGCACTAACCTATCTGTGTCCCGACTCACCACAACTCTGGTAATCACATAGTCTCTCTGGCCTCAATACATTTACTACTATATATATAACTCAACTCTATGTGCACTTCCAAGTCATTTCCCATTAATTCCTACTCCAAGTGCACCCAACACTGCGGAAACAATGCACACTTATCTAGGTGAGTGCAACACTATGAAATATGTTTACCCTGTCTTTGACAATAATTCTCCACGCACTACTCGGGTGCACACAACACCAAAGCTTAGTGTCAATGGTGGTTCACTAACCTATATGTACAATTACAAAGGGTCTGAATCAAGGACATACACAACTTACTTCATGTAAATCTTGCAATGTTTGTTGCCTGTGTGTTTTCTTCACATGGATAAAATTTGTTTCCTTAGTCAATTTATCCACATCACATTCCCCTCTTATTTTATGCACCGGCCCCGCATAATTTGTTAATATTGTACATACAAAATTTTCAAAAATATTCAAAAAGATGTGGATAATCTACTTGCATAACATTCAAACGCTTCCCAAGTTGCATCCCTATGTTTGTACTAGGTCCATTGGACTCCTTTTACCACTCCATGACTCACTCCTAGAGTCGCTTGGTTTTCATCCAATATGCAACCATCAGACTTGAAAAATCGCCGGCTCCACCAATTGCATTCCAATCAATAATATGAGTAGTATCAGGCACACACGTCTTTTAAGCAATGATACATGCAAAATATTATGAATACACAAGGATGTGGTGGCAATGCAATCAGAGGTTGATATGACCAATCCTTTCAAAGATTTCTTTAAATGGCCCACAGTTATGTGTTTCTAACTTAGAACACTTCCCAACATCGTGGAATTGTGCCTAGCTTTACCCTTCAAAACACATGGTCTCCCCACTTAAACTTCTCCTCATTCTTTCCTTTATCCTGACAACTTTTCTCTACCCATCCCTGCAACCTTTAATTTTTTCTTGATTTTTACCATTTGCTCCTCCATTTCCCAGAGCAACTGCCCAACCATTGTGTGTAGTCCTTAGGTTGTCCCAACTCACTAGCTGTTACACTTCCTACCATAAAGTGCTTCAAATATGTTTGATACCCATTGTTGTAAACAAACTCAACCAAATGATGGTAGTTCTTCCCACTTTATGCTTTATCCATCACATACATCCAAGCATATCTTCAATCACCCATTTTACCCTCTCTCTGTTGTCCATCTACCTCAGGGTGATATGTTGTGCAAAGTTCAAATTTGTCCCAAATGCTTTGAATATCCCTCTCTCTCCAAAATTCTCGAGGTGAACTTGGGACTCTATCTGACACAATTGTCTTAGGTACGCCATGGAACTTATCAATTTCTCACATGGATATCTCAACAATGTCAACCTATTCTTGTGTGCTTACTTCACCTAATAAAATGGAATTTTAGTGTTTGTCCACCACCACCATAATAGAATCATGTTGCTTAGTAGACCTAGGCAACTTAGTTATGAAGTCCATGGTAAATAACTTCCCACTTCCATTCAAGAATGGGAGGTTGTAGCAAACCAAATTGGATGTTTGTGCTCATCTTTGACCTTTTGATATTCAAGGCATCCGGCAATAAAATCAACAACTCTTTTTCACACCTGGCCAAAATTATTACTTCTTTATTGTGACCATTGGTTCTCCTCGTAACCTAGATGTCTAACATAATAAACCTTATGCATCACTAACAATATCATACTTTTTAACTCTTGATCATTCGACACATAGACTATGCTGCCTATACATGAGGATTCCATCCTCTCTCAACTCATAGCCTTCAAACTTTTGTTGTGAAATACCTTGTTGTAAGGTCACCTCTATGTCCATATAACACATATATGATTTGATAACCTCTGTACCATGTCAACAAATTCAATTTGCATGCTTATTGTTGTAGTATAATGCATCTCATGCACTCACCGAAGTGCTGTACAACCACCTTGTTCTCCTTTCCTCCTCGGCATGCTTTATGTCAAAGTCATACCACTGCTGAATTCTAACCACCCACTTTGTCTAGCATTTAAACTTGGTCCAAAAATACTTCTAATTAATTACGGTATGTCCTACCAAATCTTTCACCCATGAGATAGTGTTGCCACATCTTCAAGGCATGCACTATTGTTGCCAATCTCCAAGTCATGAGGCATAGAGCCTTTCATGATCTTTCAACTTCCTCGACTCGTAGCACACCACATGTCCATTCTAACCAAGGACCCATTGAGTCCTTTCCTCGCATGACACCAAACACCCTAAGTCTCCTGTGATCAGATCCATACCTCAAATTACACTTGTCAACAAACTTATCAAGTGTTGAAACTCCTTGCACAACTGCAGTCCATTCAAATCTTTGTAATCCTTTTCTTTTGCAAATATGTAATTGGATGCACAATCTATGAGAATACTTCAATAAAACTTTTGTGGGACACACTTCGAGACCCATGAAGGACCTCACCTCTACGATATTTATGGATGTCAACCATTCCTCAATTGATTTTATCTTTTCCAGATCCATAGTTATTCCTTCCTGGAAATGATATGACCTAAATAATGAACACACATAAAATGGAGAGCACTTGTTCAATCCTTTACATAAATATGATGTCTCTCAATACCCAACATCATCCCTCATATGTGTTTCTTGTCTCCTCCTTCTAATATTTGGAGTAAATAAGTATGTCATCCAGAAACACAATGAAAAAATTATCTAAATAAAAAAAAAAAAAAACTCCATTCATCAAACACATGAAGACAATTGGTGCATCTAACAACCCAAATGGTAATCATCAGAACTTTGTAATGACTGTACCTTGTTCTGAAGGAATTCTTACCGATGTCTTCCTCTTTTATTATCACTTGGTGATATCCATATCCAAGATTAGTATTTGAAAATATATGCACTCTCATGACTCCATCAAAGAGGTCATCTATCCTTGGTAGTTGATACTTGTTCTTTATTGTTACCTTGTTCAACTGCTTGAAGCTTCCATACGTAGTCTCATAGGTACCATCCTTCTTCTTCACAAACAAAACTTGCACATCCCAAGGTGACACACTTCGACGAATACCACTTTGTTAAAAGGCTCTTCTAAGTTGTATCTGTAACTCCTTCTCACTCATGTATGCACTCATGCTATAAGGAGTTTTGGATACATGTGTTTCTCTCGACATCATATTTATAGAATAATCAATATCTCTCTTTGAGGGAAATCCTGGTATCTCTTTGAAGAAATCTCAAACTCTTTCAAGATGTTCGATTCTCATACTTAAGGTAATTTATCCTTATGTGCCTCCTCCATGTGCACTGCAATACTTGACATCCTTTCCTAGTTTCCTTCACCTCTGGCTAAACTCTATGATAGTTACAACTCTTGAAATTCCTTGAACTGTTCTAAGTTTCCTCATCTAAGAAAGTGAATGCCTTATCAGAAGTACCAGACAACATGTTGCTCATCCAATCCACACATACCAATGAGGTATCAGACGAGCCCAAAAGGGCATTACATTCATATCTACTTTGGTGCTCGACCCATTCATTTCCATTGGACATGCCTTGACCATCCCATTAATTTTCCTTTTTTCTCTTGTAACTAACTACACCAACCAAGATTTCCTTTCCTAATCTTGCTTCCTCTAAGAAATGGAATCTTTCCACCATGTAATGCCCATCAATATATATATCTAACATTGTTATCTTCAAGAGCATTTATTTCTTAACAGGATAATACAATATCTAATCAACATAATATCAATCTCCTTACCAGCAACTTAAACAGTTTAGATTCATCAAATAAATTCATAGCGGAATTGGGGCCACTACATAACTCACCAAGGTACTGATTTCGATATTTTCATAAGCTACTTCCTTCTCACACCAAGCACACCAGCCCTAAACACGTAAAATAATTGCCCAAACTCATGTCCACCTCACCAACTAGGAAACAACTCCATTCCTGTGGATACCTATCACTGGACATCCCTGGCCCTCCGAGCCCAAAACCCTAGCAACCCCGGTCCAATGTGTAAATCCCCAAACACAAATATCTCCCTCGGTCCAAGACTCCAGTTCTCAAAAAATCCTTCTCCTCCTCTAATGAATGCCTCCAACAATCATAATAATCCCTCTCCCCCATCCTTCTCCCTTCTCTTATGCCTCCATCACCTTCCGAACCTTTCCCTCCTCACCAAACCTATCCATGCATTTTATGTCTCTTTACTTCAATCTTATCTCTTAATTAATGTTCATTTTATGTATGGGTTAGGTTATCCCTTATGGGATACGTAAACCATTTAAACTTATATTTTATTTTCCCCTTTAATACATTGACTCAATTACTTTAATTAATAATCAATTAATCACTAACCACCAATTTCTAATAATTAATTAACTAATGACTCACTTTTACTAATCCAATCATTCATTAACCCTAATCAAAGAGTTAATCATACCTTGCTAATCATAAAAAAAAAATTAATTAACAACATATAATTAATTGTTATATAATGATTAACTATAATTAGTTAATGTTTAGGATTATATGAAATTATTCATATTAATAAAAAATGACACACATACACTACCAGGAAACTTCGTCCTAAGTTAAGGTATCTTATGGTACAAGAACAAGAAAACTCATATATACTAGTATATGTACAAGAAACGTATGTACTAGGGTACATATAATTGCATACATGTCCTAATAATCAAACTTTCATCCTTAGTATTTTATGTATGCATCCAATCCACAAGAAGACTAGTCTTTATAAAAGACAACAATCAATTAATGGTGTGAGAATTCTTGAATTACAATTATTTGTCTAAAATAATTTTTTAAACAATTGTGGTTTAGTTACATAATAGTGAATATTCATATATATACATTTTCATAACTCTCACTGCATTTATCTCCATATAGTCTCAACTATTCTACTCATCTCTCCAACTTCCACTTCCAACTCCATTCCTATCCGCCCTTTGCTAGACCATCTTGGAGCGCCACCTATATTGAATCTAACTCCAAATAGAACCTCAGAAGTGGAAGTGTCGCTATCTCGACCAAGCTTTCCTAGCAGTAACCGGGACAGCCTCATCACACGACTGAGTGTGACTAGCATCATTCTCCCATGACTTCAGTTTTCATAGGATACATGGTGGGAATTTGGAAATGCCTCCACCCCTCCCACCAGTCTAGGGTCCAATTCCCTACGCATGGCCTACACCCTACAATGGAGGATACACGGTGGGAAATGCCTCCACCCTTCCTAACAGAACCATGGTCAACACCCCACAATGGAATTTACAGTAGCACCGTGTTGCTAGAGGTTTTGTCATCGCTTACTTGGTTTTGGGTGTTAGTACCAAAAGTATAGCATAATCATGTATTAGTCTACATATCACAGCAATGCATCCAAATCAATATAATTTCCTACATATTATTCATACCATAATGTTTCTTAGTAGTGGTCCATATATCCACTTTCATCATCATATCCCTTGGCTATTTCATATCACATAACCTGCAGATTAGTCTCAGAATAACAAAAAACTCATACACTTCTATGCATCATCATCATGTAATTGTGCATACTAGCATCATTTCACTTTGGTATCCCTGCACTGATAAGTTAACCTCAAGTTTTCTCAATTAGAAATAGATCTCATAATATCCCATAATTCACCCTCTCATAATTCCATTCACAAAATTGTCATTTACCTCAAAATAGATTACATCATATCCCTACACCATCCTAATAGCATTTAATCATTCATTCATTTTCATTCACATAATGTAGTCATCGACACATCATCAATGGCATTTAAACATTTGTAAAGTTTATATTCACATAATAGACCGTATTACATACATCATCATCATCAACATTTAATCATTCATAAAGTTTACATTCATATAATAGCTCGTATTCCATACATCATCATCACTAACATTTAATCATTCATAAAATTACATTCACACGTGATCACCACCAATGGTGCTCAATTGGTTGGCAATGTTGAGTAAGTACAGTCTTATATTGGTTACACCTTGTCCTCAAATCAGAACATAAACAATTATGCCCTTTACTAGATAGTTGCTGCATCTGTTTCATAAATGGTGTTAACAATTGAACTGCATCAATGTTGTAAGTTGTAACTATTGCCCATAATAGCAAATGCACAATAGCAAATAAATGTTGTAAGTTGTAAGTTGTAATGCCCATAATAGCAAATGCACAATGAATTGTTCATGCATAGAGTGAAAATCTGTTACAGATACAAGTTAATGTACCATGGAGTTTTGCAATAAATACTGTAACACCTAGTAAAACTCGGTGAATATATTTACCCCTTCTTGTAAACTTGTATCTATAATGATTTTTGTGCATATTAATAAGATTACAATTGCCTTACAACGACTAAGGAAGAGCATTTCCAGGAAATACCCAAAATATTTCTGTAACATATTTTTTTTTTTCTTCTCTCATTTATATCTTTATATAGCTTTGTTTATACACTCAATTAATAGTGCATTTTGTTTGGTTTGCAGGCAGGACTTGAGCTAAGGCTTGGAGTTGTTTGCAGGTTGAGCGGAGGGCAATTTGGGCTTGGAGTTTTGGCCCTTTTTGGCTCAGATTTCTAACCTAAGGCTCTGATACCAGATGTAATGCCCATCAATATATATATCTAACATTGTTATCTTCACGAGCATTTATTTCTTAACATCATAATACAATATCTAATCAACATAATATCAATCTGCTTACCAGCAACTTAAACAGTTTAGATTCATCAAATAAATTCATAGCAGAATAAATAATTACATAACTCAACAAGGTACTTGATTTTGATGCTATTTCCGTTGCCAGCTGCCTTCCTTCTGCTACCTGCTACACAGTCCAGTCCTGCAAACACAGAAAATAATTGCCCAAAACCTCTTGTCCACCCTGCCAACTAGGAAAAACAACCTAGCTCCAGGATATCTACGGATATCCTGGCCCTCCG